>JAAEAF010011961.1:0-13101 GCA_011037195.1 Triatoma infestans | reverse complement strand
CGTAGAAAACTGAAACTTAATATTCCGTTTAGGTATCCCCATGCGATCTGACTGTGCGTTATCCGTCAAAATTCCTCAACCGGAAGTACCACTTTACTAGTTGACTTTTTTACTTTTTTGCGTTTTTCTCAAAAATGGCTCCAAGGATTTTCTTTAAACTTGTCACATCAACTACACATACAAGGAGCTACAACTTTTATTTGAAACATTTCTCTGGGAAAATTGATTTAAGGGCTCTTCTGGGGGAGGGGTGGGGTTAGGTTACCCTCTAAACTGCTATTTCAGGTTATTACACAATTCGGTCATTTAAATAATGTTAATTAGAATTAAATATGTTGTTGAAATTCCGAGTTTTAGAAAAATCGGAAAACCGGAAGTGCTTTTGTTTTAACACTTTACTAAATATGATTTTTTCACTTTTTCCCGATTTTCTCAAAAATGGCCCCGACGATTTTCTTGAAACTACACATATAAACTAAACACTCAAAGATCTACAACTTTTATATAAAACATTTCTCTGGGAAAATTCATTTAAGGGCACTTTTAGGAGAGGGGTAGGGTTACAGCTTACTCTAAAGTGGTATCATACTTTATTATACAACTCTATCATCCAAATGAAATTAATTAGAAATAAATAGTTGGCCAGAATTCCGGGTGTGAAGAAAATCAGTAAACCGGAAGTGCGTTTTTTCAGTTTTCGACAAATTTCATTAAATTTGGTACACAAACTATAAAATTTGTCAATTATAATTTTGAGAACTGGAGTAAGAGAAAGTTGGTGAGTGTATCACACCAGATTTTTTTTTTTTTGCGACTTCCTTTTAAAGCTGGCTACACACGTAACTGCATACTTGAACGGTATACATACGCAGTCGGCTTGTACAGGCATATACTTGATCATTTGTATGAAAAACTTGCACAAGTCAGAAAATGTTTAAACTTATCATACTGCATACTTGTGCGCGCCATTTCTTGTTCATGTTTAACTGAACAAACGTGTGTAGCAGACTTGTGGCAACCTCTGTGTCAGTCTCGTCGTGCACGCTAGAGCAAGCGTTTGTTTTACTTTTCGAGTCCATATAAAGGCGATATTATTTTATCATTATGTCGGTTGATTTTTAGGAAAGGTCACAGAGAAATTATGGAAGAATTTATTCACATTTATGAAAGTGAACACTATTAATTTCATTCACACTTAGTAAATTAATGTGTGAACATCTTTATCGTTTCTTCAGCCATTCTTTACACCACAAAGAACGATCTTTTCGTTGACCTTTTTCTTTTGTAAATTAAAACAAGAGCAGCTAAAGCGAGCGCGTCGTCTTCGGTCCATTGTCGCCATCTTTCAAGCATCTGCTAACACTCTTCAAGTATACATGAGCCGTGGGGATCACATGTATACTTGCTTAAAAGACCTGTGCATGTATACCCTTCAAGTATGCGGTTACCGTGTGTAGCCACCTTTACATATCAAAGTTTATTTGACGACTTCTTAAAAAATTCCTCACATTTCCAACTTTTTATCAAAGTTTTTTCTACCTCTTGGTTGAAACTAGAGGACAGATTCTAGGGCGGGGAAGCTTGGCTGTCGAAGAAGGAAGCTCAAATATACTGGATATAACATTGAGAGAATAATACGTAGTTGAAGTGCCCTTTGAAGATACAGTTGGCGGTGCTCGGTTCGCATGTTTATTATTATTATTCACAGAAGGGAAGGGCAAACCCAGCGCTATCCAAAGCCTCCCTGGGCCCATATAGCTACCCCCAAAGAATAACAACCACTGGGACTAGAACGAAAATCCAGGCCCCGGTTTTAACCATCTAAGTTTCATCACAGGCCGAACGAATCGGACCAAAACCTAAAGGACAAGCTTAAGATCCTCTACCGTATCTATTTCGGCTAAAGGTCCTAAAAACATAATCTCCTCACAGCCCAACCAACAATCCATCCTCAGATGCACGGGGGGGTTTCCTCCCCGGCTCACAAACTCTACAAAGGGCCGGCCTGAGTCCAATGGTCTAGAGATGTCCCATAAAACCATCAAGCCAGTGAGGACTCCAACAGATGCCTGCGGGAGGTCCGTGAAAGACACGGACACCGTACTCAAAGCTCCGTCCGGACACCCAATGAGCATTTTAGACTGGCCAGGTAATCCACTCCTGAAAAGCCGACAAACATGTGCCCAGAGAAGACACACCAACAAAAGGCTCTGACCAAGAAAGGGGAGAGGCAACTAATTTGGCAAAACCTATTCACATCCTCTTACCAAAAATTCCCATATGACCTGGAAAACCCAGACAGAAGCCATCTTTAATGAAAAGGTCTCCATCTTTACGAACATTCCTAACACCAATCTGGAAGTGAAGACACATGAGCTAAGCGCCTTCAACGCAGCCAGGCTGTCCGAGCAGATACAAACACTTTTTAAATTAGTGTTACGCACCCTCTCATCCAAAATATCGATGGTTCGCATGTTAATGGACAATAGAGTCTAGCGACCCGATTATAAAACGTTCTTGCCGAATCTTCTGTATCAAAATCCCAACGAAATACATGTTTTGAACTTCATGCGATTTTGTTTTTTGGTTTTGAGATTGCTGTACGCACCCACGCCCACACACACACACATAACAATTTCTTAAAAATATTACTTTTTCGTGCTCAGAAAATATGAAATATATTTTAAATTCGTTAAAATACAGTTTACGAAACAAAAATCTGTATTGAAACAATTACACGACTTCCTCATACTAATTAATAATTAGTTAATTTTTTTTTAGAATTGGAATTTGTACTCAATGGTAGAAGATGGTTGTGAGAGTTATGTTCATTGTCAGCATATGATAAGTACGTCGCTAAAATTTCCACTAAAAATGTTTCCATCGAAAGTGATAGCGTTATATTTTATGAAATTAGCTTACCAAGCTTAAAAAAAATTGTTGGAGCCGTTTTCGGGTAAAATTCCAAATAAACTTAAAAAACCTGAAGTCATATTTCCAGTTAAACGATTTTCTTCAGGCCTTGAAGTATTAGCATCATATTTAATGACGTAATTTGTATTGCACTTAAAGCAATTAGAGGAATGCTTTACATTGCAGCTCTACCAGAAACTTCCAAAAATTCAGTTTTCCTGGAGAAATGTTTCGAGTAAATACAAATTAACAAGAACAACATTATTATTATTATTATTTTTTTTTTTTTGAGGGTTTTTGTACTACTGCGTTTATGGTATACTGGGTTTATGTACGCAAGTGATCTATTGTACATAACCCTTCTAGCAAGCATCTATCGTACTGTGCTTGCTTATCTACAGCACCCCTTCCAAGTTGAGGTACCTAAGAAATCTTTTTTTTCAGAGGTTTTTTTTCTACATGTAGTAGTTTCCTCTCAACCTACTGTCTGAGCCTTTTCTTCCATTTCTCCTTATTCGTGGCATCGGCCTCCGTCTAACGGTATCCTGACAGGGATTCTAATGCGGAGCCTTTCCATCTGGTCCTAGGTCTTCCCCTTCTTCTTCTTCTTCTTCTTCCCTCAACCGTCATCTCATACACTGCCTTTGGAATTCTATCTCCACCCATCCTCAACAAATACCCAACCATTTTAACTGTTTAAGCTCTATAGATTGGAGGATATTTTGTTGGACATTTAACTCTGTTCTAATGTCCACATTTCTTATTTTTTCCCTTCTGGATCGACCTGCTGACCTCCTCCAGTAGTCCATTTCTGTGGGTACCAGTCTACTTCTTTCTTTTTTATTTACAGTCCAGGTTTTTGCTCCGTATAGCACAATACTTTCAAATATAGCTTTATAAATTAGGTTTGCCAAATTAGGTGCCACTCTCCCTTTCATTGGTCCAAAGCCTGTTGTTGGTGTGTCTTCTGGCACATGTTTGTCGGGCTTTCAGACGTGGATGACCTCACAGCACTCATCCTTATGGATGAGTGCAGTGGGTTGTCGGCAGTCTAAAATGCTCATAGGGGGCCCGGACGGAGCTTTGAGTAGCGGGGTCCGATGTCTTTCACGGACCTCCCTCAGGCATCTGGTTGGATTCCTCACTGGGCATTGTGGTTTAAGGAGACATCTCTATATAATGGGACTTGTGCCTGACCCCTTTTGTAGAGTTTGTGAAACTGAGGAGGAAACACCCATGCATCTGATGACGAATTGTTTGGGTTGTGAGGAGATTAGGTTTAGGACCTTCGGCCGGAATAGGATATCGGTAGAGGATCTTAAGCTGTGTCCTTTTAAGGTTTTGGTCCGATTTGTTCGGTCTATGGTGAAACTTAGATGGTTAAAACCTGGGCCTGGATTTTCGTTCTAGTCCCAGTGTTTGTTATTCTTTAGGGGTAGCTATATGGGCCCTGGGAGGCTTTGGATAGCGCAGGGTTTGCCCTCCCCTTCTGTGAATAATAATAAGTGCTTGGTGCTTCGGGAAATATTCTTATTCCACAGCACTGAATTGAGCATCCCTATGACTCTTTACCCTTCTCTAATTCTTCTATCCACCTCTGATTTAGAACCACCACCGATCTCAACAATAGATCCCAGGTACATAAATTTTTGGACTATTTTTACTTCTTTATCCTCCAATTCTATTCTGTCTTTACTTTGGGACAGTTGTTCGGCCTTTGTAATATTTAAAGTTAGACCACAGCGCTCATATTCTTCGGCTAATTTCCTTAACATGTAGGCATCATCTACATCTCCCGCAATCACTACCTGGTCATCCGCAAATAGTCGGTGTCTTATGTATAAATTTTCCTTCACTTTCACACCCATTTTATTTGCTTTTCCATTCCTTCAGAGCCATGTCTAGGTAAATTTTGAAAAGTGTCGGAGACATGCAGTAGACCTTTGGTTGTGCAAAAACTTTCAGAGATAAGCGAACCTAACTTTACTAAGCATTTATTACCTTTATAGAATCTATCGCGATTATGAGGAGGATCTAATGCCGGCCTGCCTCAAAGCTGTCCAAAGACGATTCCATGGTACGCTTCGTATGCCTTTCCTTAATCTATAAAAACCATTTCAATCACTTTAGCTTCATGTTGCTCCATTGTCTCAGTGTAAGATATGGTCTATGCAGGAACGCCCTGCCTGGAATCCACATTGCTCCTCGCAGGTAACATAATCTTCTTCCAATTTCCTTTTTATTATTGTTCATAGAAGCTTAGCAACACTATTAGTAACACATATGCCTCTGTAATGTGCGCAATCCCTTTTGCTTCCTTTTTTATGGATGGGTGTTATAAATCCTAACTTCAGTTCAGTAGGTATGGGCTGTCCTTCTAAGATGAGGTTAATGAGCTTAGTTAGTAAGAGGGCGACTCTTTCTCTACCGTACTTCAACAGTTCTTGATATATCCCACCAGGACCAGTGGCTTTATTATTTTTGCACAACCTTAATTCTGCTTTTATTTGTTCCGCGATTATTCTCCACTCTGTATCAGTCTCCTCCACCTTAAGTCCCATAAGTCCTTAAGTCCCTCCCCTCCCTTAAATCTAAAAAACCATCCACTGCTAAAAAACCGAATAGAAAGAACCCTAAGGAATCCTAGATCTTTAAAGTTTCCTTTCCTTTAAAGCACCACTTTAGTACAATATATGGTTCAACCATGTATATATATTAGAAGCATTAGTTGAATTCCAAATTTGAAGAAAATGGTTAATATAGAGTACAACTTTACAGACTTAGTTTTTGAGACTTTTTGAAACTTTTGTGGACCATAATGAATTGCCTTAAAATGGTTTAAAGAAACATGCGTAGATATAAACGTATCATATTTATTTGAAACATTTGTAATGGTATTTGATTTGTACATTTTTTTTTTTATTACGCCATTTGCAGGGCTTTTTCAGCAATCAGGTATCTAGCAGTCCAGTATATTGCGGAGTTCTTTTCCATGTCATTCCTATAAACTTAAATCGCGGACAATATCCAGAGACTGGCAGTTTAGTTGTCCAACATCTATCGGCTCTTTTATCAGAGGGGACATATGGGGGAGTCAACGATTCCTATCCTATTCGGGTGAACCTGGAGATAATCGTGACCAGTCAGAAGGCGGAAATTGGCTGTGGCTACTTTTCTTGGCAGGCAACTGTGCAGGGGCTGTCTATAAGGTATTTCCCATCGTTTACCGCTCGCCTTTTGCTTACGCGATGTATGTAACGCTTCGTTGACTCTTTCTTTTATTTCACGACAAGCATCTTCGTAGCAGATAGCTTCTGTAGGAGGGGGTAAAAGACTGTTTTTTTTGGCCAAATTGTAGGCCCTTTCGTTTCCAGTGGTGCCACAGTGACTGGGGATCCACTGGAGAATAATATTCCAGTCTCCCTTAATAATCTCGTGGATTATTTTGCAGGCCCGCAGAACACGCCCACTATCAGTACTGGAATGGGAAAATAGTGCTTGAATTGCTGCCTTAGAGTCTAAGAAAAACACAACTTTGCCAGGAGGGCGGGTGTTTAAGATTACTTGTGGATACAATCTATCTCCGCAATCTCGCCATCAAAATTGCTACAATGGCCTCCCAGCGATCCGCAGTAGTCCACTTCCAGGCTTTGTACATATTGTTGGTGTTCGCTATTGAATTGAAATATAATCATATTTCCTGCTATCTGCCGAAAAAAAAACCTATCCATATAGTTCAACTTCTGGTTCATGGATTTTAACCAAAACTTTCGTGACTGATGAGGTGATAGTACCTAAACGTCCTAGAAAATATTATACTAAATAAATTATTCGTACATTGTAATATGACGAATAAGAAAATTATGCATATACATCTTTCTTATGAGGGGACCGGAGTTTTGTAAAGTAGTTAGTTTAAGAATTTTTATCAGAAATATTGAAATATATAATGAACCATATCGTTGAAGTCGTGCAGACGAAGTGGTTTCGTCGAAATGGTATCGTCAAAGAGGTTATAAAACTATTCGGTTATAGTAATCAATAATAATAATAATAATAATAAAAATGAAGTTAAATAGAAGATACTATATAATAAGCGGTATAACATAAATCTTATATGTCTGGTTTTATTTACATAAAAACATACTTTTTCCTCTTTAACGTAGTGACTATAACATAAAGAGTCACCATTGGAACGCCAAGGGAGAGTTGGTGAATGTGGTATGGTTGGTAAAAAATCTGAACTTTTTAAGTTTTATAACTAGTGTGTGAATGAAAATATAAAACAGAAAAAGAGATATATGTTGGAAAGGGTGTCAAGTGGGCGCTGTAAAGGTTAATTTATCGCCTGTGTCCTTTAAGTAAGATTAGTATTGATATAGGATTACATATGTCTCCACTTTTATGGTGTAATTTTAATAAAGTTTATATTTATTTATTTAAAATTACATGCTGTGTCTTATTTTAATGTAAACATCTTAATAAAAGGCATACCAATGCTTTATGGATTTATATAGATTTTAATAGGTATTGGTTGATTCTTAATTTCAATATAAAAATAAAATATCTGCTTTGATATCCCATGAAGGGATGCGTACTGGCCACTTTGCCCAGTATGTTGGCATTCCTGTGAGTAACTTGGTCCTTAACAACGCGAATAACATTTACACCCTGACACACTAGTTATATATATATATATATATATATACGAGATGTGTAAATTAAGTAATGAGACTGATTTTTTATCTTTTTTTTATTCAAATAAAATTACAATTCAACATTGTCCCCTTCAAAGTAACTACCTTGGGAAGCCACACAACGCTGAAGACGATTCTTCCATTCGTCATAGCAGTGCTGGAACTCGGATACTGGAATAGACTTCAGTTGGTCGGTTACGGCTGTTTGAATATTCTCCAATGTTCCAAAATGACGTCCCTTGAGGTGATTTTTCAATTTGGGGAACAAAAAAAAGTCACATGGACTCAAGTCGGGTGAATAAGGAGGCTGAGGAGCCACAGGAATGTTATTACTGGCCAAATACTCATTAATAGAAATCGCGGTGTGACACGGAGCATTGTCGTGATGCAACACCCACTTGTTTTTGATGTTTGGTCTCACACGCATGACTCTTTTTCGAAGTCTCTCAAGAACTTCTCGGTAAAAATGTTGGTTTACCATTTGGCATTGAGGCACAAATTCTTTGTGAACGATTCCTTGGCTATCAAAAAAGCAAATCAGCATGCATTTGATTTTTGACTTGCTCATTCTTGCTTTTTTTGGCCTTGGAGAGGTTGAAGTGTGCCACTGCATGCTCTGACGCTTAGTTTCTGGGTCATACTCAAACACCCAAGACTCGTCTCCTGTAATAACACGTTCCAAAAAATTGGGATCGTTTTCAATTGCTCCCAAAAAGTCAAGGCTCCTTTCCTTTCTGATGTCTTTTTGCTCTTGTGAAAGATTTTTCGGAACCATTTTTGCACAAATTTTTCTCATCCCCAATTCATTAGTCAAAATTTGATGAACGGTTGTGTGAGTCAAATTCAACTCTTCGCCGATCATTCGGACTGTCAAACGACGATCTGAACGCACGAGATCGCGGATTCTGCCAACATTTTCGTCGGTTCTTGAAGATGAAGGCCTTCCGCTGCGAGGCTCGTCTTCAATTGATTCCCTTCCTTCTGCAAACGACTTAAACCACCTAAAAACCTGTGCTCTCGACAAAACATTGTCTCCATAGGCCTGGCACAGTTTAGCAAACCGGAACTCCAATGAATTTCACCAAATTTGGTACATAAACTATTAAATTTGTCAATAACAATTTTGAAAACTGGAGTAAGAGAAAGTTGTGTGAGTGTTTCACACCAGAATTATTTTTTTTGGTTGGTTTTATGGCATTTTCTAATTCACAGCTATAAGCACATGAAGAGGGCACCTAATATTAATGTTAAGGACAAAATTCCATTTCTTGTTCCCCACAAAAAACAATATTACCTCAAAAATTTGATGTTATTTTAAAGTGGAATCACTCATTTTTAGAAACCACGTTGAATCTTATTTTCTACCATTCCATAAATTTCTTTGATACGATACAATCCGTAAACATTGGTTTCGAGGAAGTTGAGTAGAGATCTTTTCAGCCTGTATAATTAATTCTTCTGTGCATATAGCCAGCCTTATCTGGTACGGAATCCAAGCAGTAAACATTTCGGATTGAATGAAACTTTAATGATAGAATACTTTGCAATTGTTATTCCATAAATCTGAATAATTTCTAATCCCATTTTTTTTCCCCTTCCTTGAGTTTCAAAGAAAGAAATTTTCATTGTCATTTCTGTAGAGATGCGAATTTTTTATTTTCATTGTCAAAGTTTCAATTTTTTTTTTTTTCAATATTTATCAATTCTTCTAGTATATATGTGATAATTTATTGAAAAATAATAATTAGAGAAAAAAAAAAACTTATAATAGAATTAGATACATTATAATTATTCCAAACTATTGCGTGTTTATTTTTTCCAACCATATATATATAGATATTTAATCGCGTGTTATTAATAATCAGCCCAGTAATTATTCTATTTTCTATAGGTAAATGTTTTTATTAAATTTAAATTATTTTAATATATACTAATTATTTTGTCATTGTTTAACCTTGTTTTTATCAATAATAATATATTTATTGTAAAAGTCTAATTAAAAAATATATATATAAAAGGGCGCAAGATGATTCCGTGCAATCTAAAACTAATCTTTATGAATTTATTTTAATTATGTATTTCATAAAAAATTTAAAAAAACGCAATGAGAAATAATATTGTAATTATCATTGTAAACCTACTTCTCTCATTTTGTATTTTTTTTTAAATCTAGATTATGAATTGCCTTATATTAATTCTCAGGGATTTTTTTTCAAGGATTTATAAAAATCCGAGCAATAGATTTCTAAATAAAGAATTCCAAGCTTACTCTATTCAAGGATTTATAAAAATCAGAGCAATAGATTTCTAAATAAAGAGTTCCAAGTTTACTCTATTCAAGGATTTATAAAATACAGAGCAATAGATTTCTAAATAAAGAGTTCCAAGTTTACTCTATTCAAGGATTTATAAAAATCCGAGCAATAGATTTCTAAATAAAGAGTTCCAAGTTTACTCTATTCAAGGATTTATAAAAATCAGGGCAATGGGATTTCTAAATAAAGAGTTCCAAGTTTACTCTATTCAAGGATTTATAAAAATCCGAGCAATAGATTTCTATATAAAGAGTTCCAAGTTTATTCTATTCAAGGATTTATAAAAATCAGAGCAATAGATTTCTAAATAAAAAGTTCTAAGTTTACTCTATTCAAGGATTTATAAAAATTACTCTATTGATAAAAATCAGAGCAACTATTCTAAATAAACAAAGAGTTCCAAGGTTACTCTATTCAAGGATTTATAAAAATCAGAGTAATAGATTTCTAAATAAAGAGTTCGACGTTTACTCTATTCAAGGATTGATAAAAATCAGAGTAATAGATTTCTAAATAAAGAGTTCGAAGTTTACTCTATTCAAGGATTTATAAAAATCAGAGCAATAGATTTCTAAATAAAGAGTTCTAAGTTTACTCTATTCAAGGATTTATAAAAATCCGAGCAATAGATTTCTAAATAAAGAGTTCCAAGTTTATTCTATTCAAGGATTTATAAAAATCCGAGCAATAGGTTTCTAAATAAAGAGTTCCAAGTTTACTCCAAGGATTTATAAAAATCAGAGCAATAGATTTCTAAAAAAAAGTTCCAAGTTTACTCTATTCAAGGATTAATAAAAACCAGAGCAATAGATTTCTAAAGAAAGGGTTCCAAGTTTACTCTGTTCAAGGATTTATAAAAATCAGAGTAATAGATTTCTAAATAAAGAGTTCCAAGTTTACTCTATTCAAGGATTTATAAAAATCAGAGCAATAGATTTCTAAATAAAGAATTCCAAGCTTACTCTATTCAAGGATTTATAAAAATCAGAGCAATAGATTTCTAAATAAAGAGTTCCAAGTTTACTCTATTCAAGGATTTATAAAAATCCGAGCAATAGATTTCTATATAAAGAGTTCCAAGTTTATTCTATTCAAGGATTTATAAAAATCAGAGCAATAGATTTCTAAATAAAAAGTTCTAAGTTTACTTTTTTCAAGGATTGATAAAAATCAGAGTAATAGATTTCTAAATAAAGAGTTCCAAGTTTACTCTATTCAAGGATTTATAAACATTAGAGCAATAGATTTCTAAACAAAGAGTTTCAACAGAGACATTTTCCGTGGTAGCCTGCTTCGTTTTGTGGGCAGGCTACCACGGAAAACGAAGCAGGCTACCACGGAAAAATGTCTCTGATGCTTTCCAGCTCTGCGGAACCAACCACCACAACAAAGAGTTTCAAGTTTACTTTAAGAGCTGCATCAGAGAGAGTGAGAGAGAGTTGGGCTGACAGGTCAGGCCAGGTATACAACTATAACCCCTACCATCTTGTTTATGGGAAGGCCAACTAAGTGTTTGTAAACTTGGTAATTTTAATGAAAAATCAAGTATCACACGAGGTTATTTAGAATGAAGTACTCAACTTTTACTATGGGTTCACCATTTAAAACAATCACGTCATGATTTCTTGAAAGATTCCCTCATTTTAAGGCGTTAAGAGGATAAAAGCTGTATTGATTTTAAATCTAGTTCGGCTTGCTAAACGTAGGATTTCATCAGATTTAAATGAAAAGGCGATGGATTCTACAATAAGAAAAAAATTTGCAAAACGAAAAATTATTTTAATTAACATTTTGAATAAAATTAAATTAAAGTAGATAAAACACAATAATATAAAATAAACATTGAAAAAAATATTAAATATAAGAAAATAAGAGTAAATTAGAGTTAAGAGAGATAGGGCCGGCCGGCGTTCTGCAACCACTTGGCTGCCAGCCCAAAATTGCCCTTCTTCATTCAACAATAATATACAATAAAATAGGGTAATATATTATCCCTTTAATGACAATAAGTACTTGGCAAACTATTACAATTATTATGTTAAAAAATTAATGTTTTCACATGCTGTGAAGTAGTTTATAATTTTTTTTTTATTTCGTCTATTCTATGCTAAAATTATCGTATTTCTTACATTACATTTTATACAATATTGTCTGAATTTTTTTTTATTTTTTATTTTTTTTTTGAAATTTATTTATTAGTAATGCAGCAGTAATATTTTTTGCCACTTGTATCGCTAGTTCTCTTAAAAAAAAATTGGTGTGAAAAACCCACCACAACTTTCTCTTACTCCAGTACTCAAAATTATAATTGACAAATTTTATAGTTAGTGTACCAAATTTAATGAAATTCGTCGAAAAGTGAAACACTGTCCAGTAAAACTGTCCGGTTTACTAATTTCCTTGAAACTCGGAATTTGTGTCATATATTAATTTCTAGTTATTTCAATTTGGATGACAGAATTGTATAATCAACTGTGATAGCATTTTAAAGAAAAACATAACCCCCCTCCCCAAAAAGTCCCCTTAAAGAATTTATCAGGGGAAAAGTTTCAAATAAAAGTTGTAGCTCCTTATATGTATAGTTAACAACGCTGGTTTAAAGAAAATCGTTGGAGCCATTTTCGAGAAAATACCAGAAAACTGAAATTATATTTCAGTAAAAACGCACTTCCGGTTATCTATTTTTTTTCAAACTCGGAATTTCAACAACATATTTAATTCTAATTAACATATTTAGATGACAGAATTGTCTTATATACTGAAACAGCAGTTAAGATGAAAACCTAACCCCACCCCTCCCCCAGAAGTGCCTTAAATGAATTTTTCCGGAGAAATGTTTGTTTCAAATAAAAGTGTAGCTCTTTGTATTTCTATTGATACACCAAGTTTAAAGAAAATCGTCGGAGCCATTTTTGAGAAAATCTCAAAAACGTAAAAAAACCAACTAGTAAAGTGGTACTTCCGGTTGAGGAATTTTGACAGATGACCCACTGTCGGATTCCATGGTGATAAGTAAACGAATTATCAAGTTTGAACTTTCTACGATTTTTCGTTTTTGAGCTATGCTGTTCACATACATACATACACACACACAGACCATTTCCTAAAAACCACTTTTTTGGACTCATGGGACCTCAAAACGGATATTTCCGGTGAAAACTCGATATCGAAAATTT
>JAAEAF010011960.1:0-13516 GCA_011037195.1 Triatoma infestans | reverse complement strand
GCTAAAAACCACTTTTTTGGACTCAGGGGACCTCAAAACGGATATTTCCGGTGAACACTCGATATCGAAAATTTGACACGATTACAATACTTCCTCTTAAGAGAAAGTAATAAATAAATAAAATAATAACAATATAATAGCAATGTTCCCACATGGAGGACTCGGGTTTGAGTCCATCCGCATGCCGGCAGTGCACTGCAAAGGCTCCGGGCGCCAATGACCATAGATATCGACGCGCCTTAAATTGAAAAAAAAAAATAGCAATGATAACCGTACACTATGGCTGATAGGGTTTGAAATAAATGTCGATAAGCGGTAGATAATTCTATTCTATTGTTATAATTCCGTCGCTAACTCATTACGGATACAGCAGTACTGTATTTTTAAACTGCTAAAATTAACCACGAAGAAAGGAGTTTCTCTTCCTGCTATAAAAGGAAGTATTGCCACCTTTTCAAATTGTCAAAATCGAATTTCCAGGCGAAATACATGTGTTGAGATCTTCTGGATAGGAAAAAAATGTTTATTGCGAATAGTATGTATATATGTATATGTAGGGAGCGGGCAAGAACAAGTGTAAGTTCAAAGGCTGACGCTAGAGAGAGTAGTAAGCAGTTGGTAGTGAGTGAGTGCAGAGTGACTTGAAAGAGGTTATAGACGAAAAACGACGGGAACTAAATCATATTATTTGATGTGGTATTTTGAGGATTGTAATTGTTCCTTACCAATAGATTGTGCTCTGTTAATAAAGTTTCTTTTATATTCAGTTGAATTTAATTGTAATAATTAACTACACGACAATACCTTAAGTCACACACACACACATATATATATATATATATAATATGTTCCTGATGAAACAAAATGATACAAAAACTTCTTTTTTTTACAGTAGGACGACGATTACACCTGACAAGAAGGTTTTGATCAAAAACTGTCTACCGGAAGTTGCGACTTGACTGAGTGTTTTTTCCGGTTATTCCGCCGATTTTCTCCAAAATGGCTTAATAGTTCTTTTCTTTCTGGCCCACACACGCACATACATATACAAATTTTATTTATGTCAATTTCCGTGGAATAGGTATGTAAAAAGGTTTATGAGATCTGTGAATTAGACTTATCAATGTGAAAGTCGTGTGATTGTTTCACACCAATTTTTTTTTAAATCTTTACTTCTTTTACAGATTTAAGAAGGAAGCTGTATTGGTGTAAGATTATTAATGATTGGGTTATTCCGAAAATATATCTATTGTAGCCTCTCAAAACCCCCAAAAAATTTTCTCAAAATATTGTGTATATATGAGAACCAAAATAAAGAATAAAGTATATATAAAAAAATAAAAAAACCTAATAAAATAGCGGTAAAAATTTGAGTTGTTTCTAATTTGTTTGATTACAGGAAAAACCGGTTTATCAACAATTTTCCATTGTTGTCAGCGCTAGTTGTGTTCTTAACAATAGAATGGCAAATGTTGTTCTATTTTCTTCCTTTTTATTTTCACAGCTAATGATAAGCATTTTCCGGTTAATATTTCTTTGTGGTTTTTCTGCACGTTATAAAATGTTACCTCTGACCACTATGACATAACCACTAGGATTATATCAAGAGGACACTGCCGATGTTGTTACCATAGTGATGGTTGTAAGGTTACGCTTGGATGGATTATTGCTTAGATATGTGTGAAAGAAATAAAAAACGTATAGTTTTTAAGGAAAAGTGGATACTAAAATTTTTAAAAAAACTTTATATAAATAAGAAGCTTCTTAATATAGAAACTTTCACCTACTGCATTATTCCTAAAGATCAATAGGCATTCGATTGTCCATCTTGATGGTGAAAAGTCCTATAAATATCTTGAAATGTCACTTTGAGGAGAAACTGGAGAACGTAACACAACTCATCTTGGGAAAGGATCAACTCTTATTCCATAACTCTTCTCTCGGCCCATGTGTGGTTATGCCAAAGGTAAACAACAAGAAGCAGATCTAGGTAAAAAAAAAATCCAGATCCAAACTTGGCCCAACAAGATTCAGTGTACTGAATCGAACAAATCAGGACAATAACTGAAACAGAGAATCTAAAAATTGATTCCTGGTGGATTTCTCGAAAAAGATTCCAGCGATTTTCAGGACCAACTGTGTTAAAAGGAAATTCTAATCTTCATAGATATTGTTACTTTGGTCAACTTAAGCAGCAGAGGAAGGAATCTTGTTGAAATAAATTAACTAAACTTTCTAACCAATAATTTTCTCTGTTACTAAACTGGATTAATATTTTAAGAAAATGAGATCATATCATCATGACAATATCATTTCTTATTTTAGAAACAAAAAAAAACAACAATTATAATAATAATAATCACATCATTATAATCACATTATCCAAATAGGAAAGAAAGTGCCTTTCTGATAATAACCAAAAAAAAAAAAAAGGAGGAAGGGGGCTAGAAAGAAAATACAAACTTTTTTATAAAAGATAATAAAGTGAAAATGATCTTCGTAAGTAATTCAATAGTTTTATTGACGATGGTCACCAGACGGCGCGGCGCTCTCTCAGTTCTGCCGCCAAGACTGATAATCTTAATCTCACGTAGATTATAGTGTATTAGTGAGCCGATTTTCTCTCTCCCACTCGCACTGTCACTTACCTCTCTTTTGCTCTCTTTTCTTTTTTAGGCAGTTGCCACATGATTAATATTGTGTCATTTATACTGTGGCTCAGTTTGACTGGAAGTGGTTAATGTATCTCCGGATATTAGTTCTAGTTGTATGGTCATTATTACAGATTTCTAGGTTTTATTAATAGTGCTCCATCAAGCGGCTTCCCTTTTCAAAATAGTTTTCTATTTTTTTTTTTTTTTTTTTTAATAGTAACTGATTATTAAGCATTTTATACAAAGGAACAAAAACTTATTTAGCTCGCAATTTATCCTGCAAACAGGAAATTATGATCAAAAGTATGATTAAATTCGTTTATAGTAATTATTTGATTAAAATTTTAGTATTAATAACTATAATCAATAGTTAGCTAAGGAAAATATTTAATTTTTTAATCAATTTTAGTTGCCTTTAATATAATACAGCAGAGGTCATGGGCCCCCCCTTATAATCATGGGAACGATTTTCAAGATTATCGAAAAAAAAAACTGAAAAATCCTTTCCGGAAAGTTGTAGTACATCGATTGAAAGAAATCGATCGATAACATATCGATGAATAACTTGTTCAAACAGCGGGCACCTCTTGTATCTTTCACGGTCCATTGGTGGTTTTGGGTTGTTTACTTTAGTATCTCTTAAATCGTTCTGTTTCGTCGCCTTTATCCTAAATATCTAAGTCTATTTTTCCCCTTCTTCTTCTGTATCCCCTACTTGACTGTAAGTTACTCACTCGGAGAATTTTGGTGTTGAGTTTAACAAAAACTGTCGGTCCTTGCAAAACAAAGAAACAAGATAGAATGGGGGACATCAAGCGGACTGTTCTAAATTCATTCATATCTGTGTTAATTTATATAGCGTGAACGATATGCTGGAAGGGCCTTGTTTGAGCCAATAATGCTGGACATTACTCTGTTTCATCCTCTTTAGTGTAATTTTTAGTTTATTTTTTTACTGGTACTAAAAATATAGAGAATACCAACAAAAAAAACAGGTGGCGACCTCTTTTTGAACAAGACCCTAACATGCTGTCGGAACGGCTGATAATACGCAAACCGAATTCATCAGTGAACTTCTTGACGAATTTTGCATTTTCGAGCTATATTAGTTCATAAACTTACACATAGTACTCAGACACATTTCTTAATAAAAAATAAACCACTTAGTATTCAGGGTGACTTCAAAACATATGTTTCGGGGAGAAAATTCAAATGCAAAAATTTCACAAGCTCACAGTACTTTCTCTTACCTCAGCAGTAAGAAAAATATACCATGAAACATTCAAATACGCTAACGATAATTTCACTTTCTTTACTATAATTACTCAATTTCTTTATTATTTTTATTTTACTTATTCTTAGTATAAAGGAACCATACGAATATGACCCACATTATAGTTTAAACCAGCGGTTCTCAATCTTTTGTATTTCGCGCATCCCTTTTTTTGATCTTGAATAATTTTGCGCCCCTTTATAATATAAGATAGATAATAATAACCGAATACACGGGAATTTAAAACTCAATTTTGGTTTTTCTTTGTAGAAATTGGTTTTTCTGCTGTAGCTGCTTTAAAATATAAATATAGAAACAAACTTCAAATAGAAAGGGAGCTCATAGGGACTATCTCGAATATCTCGAAACCTGGACAGGCTGAATACTTCAAAAAACAGTCACATATTAGTCATTATTTCTATGTCCTATATGTCCTTCTAATATTTTATTTTAATGCTTTCGTTTTTTATTTTTATATAAAAAAATATATCTGATGCCTTGTGTATTCATTTATTTACGGCGCCTCCTCCCTGGGGGAGGCGCCCCTAAAGTTTGAGAACCGCTGGTTTAAACTATAATGTGGGTGATATTCCTATAGTTTCTTTATAGTAAGAATAAGTAGAATGGAATAATAAAGAAATTCAGTTATTGTAATAAAGAAAGTGAAATTATCGTTAGCGCATTTGAATGTTTCATAGGATATTTCTCCTACTACTGAGGTAAGAGAAACTACTGTAAGCGTGTCAAATTTTTACATTTGAATTTTCTCCCGGAAATATATGCTTTGAAGTCCCCATGAATACGAACAAGTGATTTTTTGTTTTGTTTTAAGAAATTGGTCTGAGTACTATGGGTAAGTTTATGAACTACAAGAAGTTCAATGATGATATTCGATTTGCGTACGTATTATCAGCCGTTCCGACAGCAAGTTAGGGTCTTCTTCAAAAAGAGGTCTCCACCTGTTTTTTTTAAGTTTTTTTTCTGGTATTCTCTATATTTTTAGTACCAGTATACAAATAAACAAACGCTACACTACAGAAGATGAAACACAGTAATGTCCACATTATTTGCTCGAATAAATCCCTTCCAGTATATCGTTGGCACCACCATAAATCCACACAGATATGAATCTAGAAGAGCCCTAAGCAGCAGATGAATTACATTCATTTGCATTATTACCAGTCTGCACAAAATTTGAGATGATTGTTTTTATAGTTAGCCCCCAGAACCTTTAGGAGGCTTGCTACGTCAATTGTTCCAGAAAAATGTTTAAAAAGAAGAGATAGGTTTTGTAAATAGGTGAAATAGGTATATGTATAGGTATAGTTAACATTTTCCATGTTTAAAGATATTCAAAAAGAAAACTCTTTGAGCACTTTCTAGAAAAAATACTATAATGGAGCTGATGAGGAGAGAAATTGGGATTGATTAATTAGACGAGATATGAAGACACTGTTATAATATGACTATAAGTCTACACAAACTGCACTGGACTTGTAATGATTTTATAGAATAAAGGGTTAGAGTAGAGTTATGACACGATGCGATGTATATGGTTGAATATGATAGATTGATCTCTCACTGACTTATATACAGGTTCTCCCCACTCTAGCCTGCTTAAGTCAGAGATTACCAGAGAGAGTCTGTTTTTCTCTCGGTCGGGCTTGGCTCTCTCTCTCTTGCCGTTACATCATCCCCTCTCCTGAAGAAATTTTTCATGCGTGAAAAATTTGAGCGCATTGCAGAATGATGTATCTTTGTAGCTCATCTGGTTTGGCTACGTGTTGTAGCTAGCCTGCTCAAGTCAGAGAGTACCAGAGAGAGTCTGTTTTTCTCTCGGTCGGGCTTGGCTCTCTCTCTTGCCGTTACAATACAAAAAAAAAAACAAATATTTATTATAAACATTGTAACATCTGAAAGCCTTCGCAATTTGTTTAACCGAATGTTCTACCCAGTTGAATATTTGCATGAGATCGCTGCACCAATACGCTATATAGTAGTATTAGGAAGTAAAAACAAATTGGTAGGAGGGGGGCCATTTCATTAGGGATACTGAAGTTCCTGCATGTAGCCCCTGCAGCCTGGTAACACGTACTACTACGGCTACACTTTCACTAGCCCATCACCAATAACATGTATCATTATACCTGAATATAAGAAAAGCGATGTCCTATAGTGACAGCTATAGTAGTATAGTGTACCTCCTTGTGTTTGCCTTGGCGTGAAAAATCTAATTCCATAAACTAAAGACAGCAAGTAATAAAGTTATTACATTCTTTTACTACTGTAACTGATAATATTGCAAGTGACAGATCTGGTCTGTGTTTTATTTATTTATTAATTTATTTTTGTGTGAACAAAATATCTGAAATCCAAAAAAATAAAACACAGTAAGGTCAAACCTGCTAATTCATTTTACTCACAGTAACGTATTTTACAGTTAGGAAGTGCATCTTAGTTAGTTAGGAAGTACGATCTTAGTTAACTGCATGCAGTTAGTTAGGAAGTACGATCTTACTGAATGTTTTTTTTTTCTTTTTCAGTTATTTTCAGCAATTTTCTTTAAATATGGCGCAAACGGGCTCATCAATTTTTTTCTTTTTTGATTCGAATATCACTACACACACACACACACACACACACACACACACACACATAAAGATTTAGACACTTTTTTTATTTGAAACGTTTGTCCAGGAAAATTGATTTGTTTGGGGTGTTCTGCGGGATGGGGAGCGTTAAGTTTTCCTTTAAAGTATCATTTCAGTAATATCCATTTTTACCACCTGATTAAAATCATAGAAGCATTGGTAGAATTCCAAATTTGAAGAAAATCTGTTAACCATACTCGAAATAATCACAGATAGATTAAATAATTTTCCGCTAAAATTGATTATAGTGCGTTTGGGAGGAGGGGGGTTCTTTCAGAGAGGTTTAAATTTCAATTGCACAAGCTTTGTTGGTTTTTAACAGTAGGCGCTCTTCACATATCCGCTCAGGTATGCAAGTGCTACCACGTATGTTTATTATAGCTAACCTAACTGAACGTTGTTAATGTTGCAATTTAAAGAAAGTTTGTTTATAAAACATGACGATAAAATCAAAGGTGGGAGGGGGGGGGTCTGAGAAAAATCTTCAGTTGACTTTAAGATTTTAGGATGATCTGGATAGAATGTTTTTATCCGAGAGTGCAAGAACAGCAAAGGAGGAAGAGAATGTCCTGTGAGTTTATTGATTTGTAGCTTCCGGTTATATCGTCATTATTCGATAAAGACATGGCTGAATTGTTCCGTCAATGTTCTGTTCTACTTTGTGAAAGAGAAAGAGGTTGGAAAAAAAAACTGGAAACAGGAAGGGAATTAGGAGCTTAATGTTTCTGATGCCTTAGGGAAATGAGGCACTGGACACACCCTGGTTAGTTAATGTGTCTGTCAGCTGTATAAGATAGTGCAGTGTCTAGTACACACTATGTTACTAAAGTAGCAGTACTACTTTACTAGCACTAGAAGAAAGAAGCACACGTTTCTTCAGCTCGGACAAGAGAGTGAAAGCTAAACTTACTAATTGCAATCTTTCAATGTTGTATATTATAACTACGATAGAGTGAGGCATCGAGGCAGATTAAAAAAAAAAAAAAATTGATTGTAACCAGTCTTTCCACTAAGTAACAGTCAGTTGGCGTACTCTATGTATCTCGGCCCCATCATTATAGACATTTTGATCATTAAATATATTCATTTAACTTCTTTATACAACCACTAGATTTCACTGTCTTAATTTTTCTTCGTTAAGTTTTGATAGTGATTTTAAAATTAATGATGTGATCTCATTTTGAAAGTGAAGAACTTTTATTTCAAACAAAAAAAAAATCTAAAAATTTTTCTTTATAATTGCAATGTTTAGAAACTTACAGACAAATGGGGGCCTCAAGATCATGTACCGTCACTTTAAATTTAAATCTAACTTGGGGTCTCCGAAAACCATCTACAATAATTTGGGGGTGGGGGAGAATGTTTGAAATGAAAGTGCACAATTTGGTCCACAGCGCAGTTTTGGTCCGTGCACAAGCTTTTCAAGTTTAAAGAAAACCATTATAGCTGTCTTCGAGAACACTCCAGAAATCTCAAAACCTGTTCGATATAGGCACACTTCCGGGTCACTGGATTTTCTTCAAATTAGGAATTCCATCAATACTTGTAATGTATATTAATTTGTAATGTTGTTGTATGTTTGTAGGAGTAGCTTGTGGCGTGTGCGGTTTTGTAAAGGGCTTGTGTGTATGTTTGAGATAGAGATAGAAGTATTAGAAATAGAGAATAAGATCCACTTTTAAAAATAATTTGACTATATATTAAATTAGTCCATTTACAAGATAATTGCTACTTTTGAATCTTGAATTAACTTATGAATGCAAGGAAACAATTAAATAGTAGCTAGATTGTTTGAAACTTAAATGTTAACACTTAAACTAGCACTGAATTTAAGAAAGCGATCCCTGATACAAGTGTTCTAGTTCAATGTCTAATTCAGACTGTCTTGAAAGAATGCCTTCTCTCGGTAGTTCAAATCCTCCCCTTTGAGAAGGGCAAAAGACAAAGCTAACCAAGTTCTATGAACTCTTCTGTAACTGTATCTTCTACCTGGGTGTTACCCTTTTTTTGCCAACCACTTTGCATTTTTCTCTCAAATAATAATTTGCTTCAAATAAAATAGATATAATTTCTGGCATACATCACAATTATTATATAGATGGTAAAAAAACCATACATTGTACTGAAGTACTACTTTAGAGGAAAGTATAATGCTACTACTCCTCCTTCAGAACCTCCCTCCCCCCCCCCGCCAAAAAAAATCAGTTATCCCTGGGAAATTTTTCACAAAAAAAAGTGATAGTTATTTATGTATGCAGATAATATACGTAGTTTAAAGAAAATCGCTGGTGCCGTTTTCGAGAAAAATGGGAAAAGTGGAAGAAAGCATTCAATAATGTCCCACGTACGGTTGATGGATTTTGCCAGAAATCTGCTAGTTTTCTCTGAATAATGTTGCAACACTCACTTGAGTTGGGTGTAATGTTCAAGAAAATTACTAAATACGGCGTTTCAAGCGTAAGAGTGAGTTTTCGAGCAACACTCACTTCAGTGAGTTGACCTGAAAATATGTATTTTCCGGTGGTTCGCCTCAACTCAGGTCTCTCCATAGCTCTTTGTCAGTCCAGCCGTCCTCTGCCGTCCTCGAAGACCTCTGCCAACCATTTCTTCCTGTATTTCCTTCTCTCATCTGTGTGTTGGTCTTCGCTGTTTTTCCTTCTAAGTAGAATCCATTTTCGGACTCATCTACCATCTTTGCAGATTCCCTAATACTTTCTTTTCTTCTGGTAATTCGCTGTTCGATATTCCCATTTTTTTCTTCATTTCTCATTCCGTCGGCCCTTGTCTTCTTAATAAAAAAACTAAAATATCTCGAAATTGATACCATAATTTCATTTTTCTTCCAAACTTATCTTTGGATGAACAGTTTGTGGTCTTTAAAAAATGTGGTTCTAAAAAATAATACAGCACATTTAATGAGCCGACGGGAGGAGAGTATTTTGAGCACCAATGGTCTAAAATTCCGCAAGAGAGGAAATATTTTCCTATATGGGATTCTATCAGTTACTGTCAAGCTTCTTTTCATTGCTTTAGGTCAGTTTCGAATTCTCGTCCACAGACAGAGAAAACATTATTCAACAAGTTTGTGTAGAGTGTTCACTTCTACATAAAATTTCTATCGCAAACCAACTCAATAATCTCAGATATTATCCAGCAATGCGAACACAACAATCACATATTCAAATTTCGTGCAAATTAATCAGCTGTTGTTAAAAAAAAAAATTATTTCATAGCCCATTCAGATTTTATAAAAACTGAAATAAAATCAAATTAACCTAATTATGAAGTCCTAATCTCCTCCATCCACCAAAAAAAAAAAAAATAATGCAAGAAATATCAGAATGTTATTAACTTCTAGACAACTGTCAGACAGTCTGACGTCAGATGTAAAATAAAATTAAAAAGTAAGAAGATGTAACAAATGCACGAAAATAAACCCAAAGATATGACGTGAACGTATATAATATATAAATTAAAAGACCTATTAAATAAAATGTCATGACATAATTTATAAATCTATATATATATATTATATATAATTAATAGAAGCGAAAATTAGTTTTTTTATTTCATTTTCTGAATTGGAGAACCTTCACAAATAAACTAAATGATATAAAGTAATTATATTTAATTGTGAAATCGATGAAACATTGTGTCCAAATGATGAACGCCTTCTAAAAGTGCCGCTCTCAACTGAGACTTCAATTAAATTACAATTAAATTAAACTAATCATGATTATAATTAAAATAACTATCTTTTATTACATATATAAGAAAGGAGAGTGATATTTAACTTCGTTAATTAAGTACACTTAATTGAGAAAACAAGGTTTTCTTTTATTTTATTTACGTATAGTATTACATCATTTTATAATGTCATTTTATTAGTAATAAGATATTTTATATCACTATTATTATAGTTTTGTTTTCATTAATGTTTAATAGAGTTTGCTCTTTAACTTTCTATAAAAGGAAACACAAATTAGATTTTCTAAGGACTCAATTACAATATAACTTCAGGACTCATTTATATCACGCTGAAGTTATTGCAAATTTATGATTCGTCTACAATATGACAGCTATTATTAGGTTCTTACGTGTCCAGAGCGTCCTTAAAAGATACCACATTATTCATTTATTTGCAATATACAGTTACTCACTTGTACAATTACAGGCATGCACAACGCAATGTAGTGAAATGGATGCGTTGCCAGCAAATTTGTCACACAAAAGTTGGACTCAGTAGTTCCATTAGCAACCGCATCAAGGCGCCTCTAAGCGCATGTCACCTATGCATCGCACCCTCTCCTACCCCCACTACAATATACTGGCAAATTTGCTACAACTTCGAAAGCCAATCTTTAACTTAGAAGCAGTCACTAGCGGTAAGAAGTATGAAAGAATAAAGCCGATCATTTGGGGTGACGGGGGGGGTAGATTCAAGAATGATTCACTAGATAAACCTTAAAGAATAAAAGATCAGTCGCTACATCAACTTAAACCGTGAAAGGTTCCCCTAGTTCAACACCATTAGAACAAGCAAGCGTTCTTCAGGAGCCGCACAACAACCAACGCTATCATTCTTATATTAATCACCAACTATTCACCAATATTATTCACTTTTTGCTCGGCCACTCTTACCTTCATTATCTCATCTCTTCTTATTCACTCTGTCTGTACTTATTTTATCAAAAAATCATTGTGCTATCATCACACATTCATGTTGTTGTTAGAGGCTGGGTAACTGATGACGCTAAAATCTTTGAAGACGTCATCGATTGTGTTTCTGTACCCATAGCGTTTATAGCTTACTTATAAGACGAATGTGTTATTTACAATATCAGCTACAATAACATTAAAAAGTGTATAGGCGAAACTGTTAATCAAAATTTACAGACAAGCTCTGACCTGCAAGATTAAAGATGATACTCTAAAGTTCTCTTTGAAGAAATCTACCAGTAACTGGTGGCAAGTTTCGTAGAGTTTCTTAGCAGTGATATAAACTCAGTGTTTTTAAGGCGAGGTAAAGTTTGTCTATATGGGTACTCTAAACCATAGCAATTGCACCCATCAACTATTTCTGCACGTTCTGGCAGTGTTTCATTTACATTGGCAAGTAGGTCATTCTTAAGCTGGGTTTGTGAAGAACCCTCTTATTCAGTATACTGTTACAAAATATAACATTATATAAACCAATTTCGTATATAAAGTGTTTTTCATTACAAAGAAAATGACTAAATTAATAGAAAAAGAAAATTTGAAGATTAATTAAATTAAATTTGTGCAACTATTCTTTTAAATTATAGAATTTTGAAAAGTAGATTGACTCTAAAACTCTTAGTGGCTCTTCTTTATTATTTTTTTTTTTGTATCGGCAAATGATGTTCAATCTTATCAAAACAGAAAGAAAGAAGAAAGGAAAAAAACTCAATTTTGCCAATGTGTCAAAATGAAGAATTAACTGTTCAAAAAAAAGTGTTTTTTAGAAGAAAAAAAAAATAACAAAATTCTCTACCGGTTTCGAACCAGTTAACTACCAGTTTGAAAGACAGTTCATAAGATATATAGATAATTTAACTAATTATAATAACGCCAAGTTTTTAAGTTAGTTTTATAGTGATTTTTTTTTTTTTAAATTCCAGAATACAGTAGTCGTATAGGATGATAGTAATAATAGTTTGTCAGTTCGTTTTTGTTGTTTTGTTTTTTTTAAGTAAATTTTACTTAGCCGTTATTGAGACGTAAATGTGTTTTGGAAGATAAGTGGCTATCTAGAAATAAGTGGCTATCTATTTGGCTTTGAATGGACTAAAATTTCACTAAAGTGGTCTTTTATTAGTATACCAATTCCACTTAAAGTGGTCCTCCACTCATCTCATATACAAATGTAGATTTAGATTAAAATACAGCCATACAGATTAAAGATTTGGGTCTGTTATCTTTATATATTTTATTATTATTATTATTATTATTATTCCTTTCTTTTTACAGGTAGATAGAAGAAACAGGTAGTGCCACAGATTATTACCTTTTAGATCGTTCATTCATTCAACTCAATGGCCAGCTGGCTCCGCTATCTCTTATTGGCCATGTTCTTTCAATCACTCTCTCACTCTCTCTAACTCTTTCGCTTACCAATTCCATTTAAACTCCAACTAATCAGCCCACTCAACAAATATATATTTATAAATGCCAATCAGCTATATGTAAACGTTGAAAGCTTGAACAGCTAATTTCAAATTTATTAACAACTATAAACTTCATATTACGTATAAGAAAATGGTATAAAAAAAATTCAATTAATTACTTTCTCTTAATTCCTGATAAGATGAACCAATGGGATCGGGTATCAAAATTTTGGCGGATGAATTTTCACCGCAAATATATATTTGGAAATTGTTTGAGTTAATGTGTGCACAAAAAAAGTTTTCCAAAAATAAAAAAGATAGCAGTAAGCTTAAACTTCATATTCCGTTTGACACGAAAGTTCAGGCAAAATCCATTAACCGGAAGCATGACTTTACAAAAATGTTCCTTTTCTTCTATTTTTCCATTTTTTATGATTTTCTCAAAAAATGGCCCCCAACGATTTTCTTTAAACTTCATATACTATCTAGACACACACACACAAAATACCTATCATTTTTTATTTGAAACAGTTTCCCGGGAAATTTAATTTCTTTTTTTTTTTTGGAGAGGTTCCTGGGAGAACACTAACACTAAGTCTCCCCTATAAAGTACCACTATAATATAATGTATGGTTCCCCCAATTTATATAATAATCTGCATTAGAAGCATTGCTAGAATTTCAAACTTGAAGAAAATCGCCCCAACCGATAAGTGCGAGTTTAAAGAATAGATTATTCAAATGTTTTGGAATTTCCTCGAATTCGTATCACTTTTATTTGATATATGTTTTCCAAAAAAAAAAATCTGGT
>JAAEAF010011959.1:20999-32117 GCA_011037195.1 Triatoma infestans | reverse complement strand
TGATTCCTAACTTATAAGTAGATTAGATTCTATAGGGGGCGTCATAATGGACGAGATTCAACCACCTAGTAGAAACAAAGAATTGCCAGGCTGTCGTGATAGCAGAGAACATGGGAGCCGTGCCTCTTCCTCGGATACAATGACAAAGAACAATGAAAAATGCATTCAATTCGAAGCTTGTATTCCTGTCGCAACATACTTCAGCGTGTTGTTTCAAATAAAAGTTGTAGAATATTCGCCTAAGAAGCCTAGCTCCTACTGGTCTATTGTGGTACCCGCAGTGTTAGAGTACTCTTTCCAGATTTGTCTGTTTAATTAGACTTCTAGGTAAAGCTTGAAGGCGGCAATTCTCCTGCTCCAAAGAGGCAAAGTTTCAGCCACACAAACCTTTCTTTCACCTGACAAAGCCTACACACAAACTATCCGTTGTTACGCCCATGCTATGTATGTACTTTTTTCATTAGGATGCCCAGACGGTAACCACATCAATCTTGAATTGACTAACTAAGAACTAATGGCTCGTAGAGCTGCCTGGCTGCCTGAGAAGATGAGGACTCTGGAGTTATATTATGACTCCGTCCCTTTATTACTATAATAGCACGGATAATTAGTGCGATTACCGCTGTCTGCAAGACTGTGGCTAGCTTACCTAGATTTATCTAAATGTCACCACGGATTAGCCCCCGTATAATATACACCGGCTTCCACCCTATCCGGAGCCATTCGTGTAAGGTAACTTAAGAACCCTAATTTCTTTCAGGATGCTAGTTACATTACAGTGTCGGCACTCATGGGAATCAAAAACCCTGATCCCTTGCGCCAAATAGGAAAGCGTTAGCGACTAGACTTCATAGAGGCAATAAATATATCATTTTGGAATGCAATTTTGCAACAAACAGATAAACGTAATTGTTTTATTTATAACATTATGTTAAAAATTAAAAAAAAATTAAAAATAATATAAATATAATGATTTACCTTTACTGGGTAAGCCCTGATACTGCGGGCCAATCTCTACACCTCTATATGAGGCCACGTTCTCTGTAACAAAATAAAAACAATATTATTAATTAACATTATCAAAATAAAGAAATTTAATTTGTTATAAATTAACATCTCACATAATATTATAATGAAATGATTATAAATCTGTATAAATGATAAGGTGCCATGTAGGGAATGGAATGGTTTTTTTGAGGCATTTCGAGCATTCATTTTTGTCAGCAAGCTGACTTTTATAGAGACAATGGATAAACGTGTAAAAGTACTAAAGATTTCAGCGAACTAAGAAATAATGTAACATGTTTCTCTGCAAATATTCTCAAATTTTCCTGCATCCTGAAAATCGGAAAATTAGCTTATACGAACTAAGCTTTCATTAGATTAAGATTAGCTGCAGTAACTATTAAATATAAGTCTGGTGTGTAATATCCATACTTTTCTCATACAATTCTCATAAGAATAGCATTAAGTTAAGGGGAAGTATGCCAGACGCCCATGGTTATAGCGGCTCAAAATAATATTATTAATTCCCCTAATTTACTGCCATTAGCCACTGTCTCAACGTACACAGACAAATCTGGGACTCTTAGCAACCCCCCGAGCCACTTAGTAGAAACAAAGAATCTTTGCTCTTGGCAGGCTGTCGCAATAGCAGAGAAATTGCCGTGCCTCTTCCTCGGATACAATGACAAAGAACTGAAAAATGCATTAAATTCGAAGCTGGCATTCTTGTCGCAACATGCTTCAGCGTGTTGTTTCAAATAAAAGTTGTAGATCATTGTATATGTAGTTGGTATAAAAAGTTTGAAGAAAATCGTCGAAGCTATTTTTGAGAAAATTGCAAGAAAATAAAAAAAATACCAGAAAACTGAAAAATACTTTTCAGTAAAAACGCACTTCCGGTTTTCTGATTTTCTTCAAATTCGGAATTTCAACAACATATTTAATTCTAATTAATATTATTTAGCTGATAGATTTGTGTAAAACACTTTAGAGTGATTTATAAGTGCCCTAAAATGAATTTTGCCTGGAGAAATGTTTGAAATAAAAATTGTAGATCTTTATATGTGTTGTCGATATATCAAATTAAAAAAAAAAAATCTTTGAAGCCATTTTCGAGAAAATTGAAAAGAGTGAAAAAAAAACCATTCAGTAAAAGTGGTATCTTACGGTTGAGGAATTTTGACCGCTGACGTACTGTCGGAAGCCATGGTGATACCCAAACGGAATATTAAGTTTGAACTTTCTGCGATTTTTCGTTTTTGAGCTATACTATACATACATACACACAAGCTAAAAACCACACAGACCTCAAAACGGATACTTCCGGTGAAAACTCGATATCGAAAATTTGGCACAATTACAATACTTTCTCTTACTAGGAGTAACAGGAAGATAATGAATTGATAAATTATATTAACACTTATTAAACATAGGTATCGTAAATAATTATTACGGACATGTCTTAAGAAAGAAGGCAGGAGATATGAGGAAGTGGGAAACTGTATCAATAGAGATGATGGATTCCGTCTGAGCAGTCCTCTGCTCAGGAAATCCTCCAGTGAAAAAGGAAAGGAAAAAATGATGAAACTGTTTTCCGAAACAAAACAAGGCTCTAACTTTGGCAGAAGGACAATGGGAGGGGAGACTTAGACCTCGTCACTCGCCAGCCAATCACACGCATGGGAAGGAAAATTATGCCGCCCCACTACTACTACCCTACAGCCATTCATGTGCAAGAGGCGGAAGAAGCAGGCACCGCCTCTGTTCTAACCACCCTGTTTCTAGTCTGTGTTGGTTTGGCACACAAGACGCCAATATTCTGAAGAAGTCTATTGCAATATAAAATATTCATAGAGACCACAACCTCTTCTTGAAAATCTTATTTCTGGTGAAGAATCATTTCGAAAATTTTATATTCTTGCAACAACACATCCTAGTTTATTAGGAAGAGATAGTAATAACTACACTTTTAATATGTACATCTATTAATAAAGAAAATTATATGACTAAATTATTTATAATATTGACACTTGCTAAAGTATTAATAAAAAAAAAAGATTATTGATACATTTGTATATATACATTATGTAATAATAATTAAATCAATACTGTTTGCATAAGATATGAATTTATTTCGAATTAAAGTATTGTTTTAAATCATTTATTAAATAAATAAAAAAATAATAATAAGTAAAATTAATTTAATTTGTTTTTATGTCTGTTTTAAAATAAATCTTATCTAATTGTGGAGTTTTTCAAGTGTACGATTACAAAACAAACTAATTTGCACATTACTTTTACAAAAAAGGATTACTTTTGATAAACAATCAAACCTTTTTTAGCCATTATTAAACAAAGACTATATTACAAAAATTCAATACTGAAACCAATTTAGGAGTTATGGGGCTGGAATTAAAGGAGTTCTGCTAAGCGTTGCAATGTCCTTCGCATTATAATGGAGTTGTTGAGTAGAGAAATTGGGTTTGATTGAATAAACGAAATATGAAGACACTGTTATAATTTAGCTATAAGTTTACGCAAACTGCACTGGACTCTAATAATGATTTTGATAGAATAAAAGATGGGAGTAGAGATGTGACACGATGCGATGTATGGTTGAATCTAATAGATCGCTCGCTCTAGATAGATTCCCACTGGCTTATATACACACGTTCTCCCACTCTAGCCTGCTTAAGTCAGAGAGTACCAGAGAGGGTCTGTCTTCTCTCGGGCCTATCTTCTCTCTCTTGCTATTACAGCATCCAAATGCCCTTTCCAAAATCCTGAAAAAAAAAACTGTAAGAGTCCCTTCTTCTATGTAACTAATCACAAATCCTTTCCCAGAATCCTAAAAATCCAATGATATGAAACCTTATTGTCAGCTCCCCCTGGTTTTACTTAAATACGAGGGTGGTTTGAAAAGTTCTCGGAATCACCGCTAGATGTCAGTGCTAGAGCAACGAGGTTCCCGCGCAATAATCGCACATCCAATAAGTGCTCTTGCTGCAGGAGAGTGGTAGTGACAACTCCTTGTTGTTGTTCCCGCGTAGTGATTTGTGACAATGGAAAAAACTGGATTCGAGCAGTGATTAAGTACTTTGTAAAGAAAGGTATGAAAGCAAAGGAAATTCATGCCGACTTTCAGAACACATTTGGGGACTCTTCTCCTTCATATTCAACTGTCGCCAAGTGGACCAGCAAGTTTAAATTTGGTCGGGAGAGCTTAGGTGATGATCCGCGTAGTGGACGGCCAAAAAGTGCTACGACCCCAGAATTTATCGCAAAAGTGCATAAAATGGTCATGGAGGATCGTCGACTGAAAGTGCGAGAAATTGGTGAAGCTATAGGGATGTCATCTGAACGGGTATATCACATTTAAACCAAAGAATTAGGAATGAAAAAATTATCGGCAAGATGGGTGCCGCGGCTCTTGACATTGGACCATAAACGCACCAGATTGGAAATGTCCGAACAAAGTCTGGCCGGTTTTCAGCGCAACCAACAAGATTTTTTGCGCCGGTTTGTGACTACAGATGAAACTTGGGTCCACTACTATACCCCAGAGACAAAACAGCAGTCAAAGCAGTGGAAACATGCTGAGTCACCACCATCAAAGAAAGCAAAGGCAGTACGTTCGGCCGGAAAGGTCATGGCCTCAGTTTTCTGGGATGCAAAAGGCATTCTGCTGATAGATTATCTTCCTACTGGCCAAACAATTACGGGGCAATACTATGCAAACCTCCTAGATCAACTACAGGAAAAGATACGCGAAAAAAGGCCTGGTTTGGCAAGGAAGAAAGTCATCTTTCATCAGGACAACGCCCCCTCCCCGCACACAAGTGTTATTGCCATGGCAAAACTTCATGAACTGAGGTACGAATTGTTGCCACATTCACCTTATTCACCTGATTTGGCACCATCAGACTTTCATGGCTTCCCCAAGCTGAAAATTTTCCTCGGTGGACGGAGATTTCCTACAACAGAAGAACTGACACCCGAATTGGAAAGGTACTTTGCAGGCCTGGAGGAATCTCATTTTCGAGATGGGACAAAGGCATTGGAACATCGCTGGACCAAATGTATTATTCTACAGGGAGACTATGTTGAAAAATAAAAGTATTTCCACCGAGGTAAGACACTTCTTTCTAGTACATTCCAAGAACTTTTCAAACCACCCTCGTAAAATATAAAGTATGAACTTTTGTGCGATTTTCCGAATTCAAAGTTGTCTGCAATTTTCCCTCAAAAAAACAATTTTTTACCTCAGGGAATCTCATCATGTGCAAAGAAGTTGTTGGTAGAAAACTGACAGCCTCCGAAAAGGTAAAATAATATACTCTTTTTTTTTTGTGAGGAGGGTAAGAGCTAGTGAACGTCAGACATGAAATATTGGCCACTAAGATTCTGCGAAATTTTGGAGTTTAGAAATTTTCATAATTTTATAAAAATTAAATTAAGAGGAATAAATTTATGCGATAATATTTTTAAAAGAAAAAAAAAAAAGAAAATAGTCAAATATAGAAATTTATAAATAAAAATATGTGAAAAACTTGTTTTGCAGTTTTTTGAAATGTATGGGGCTGTACTTTTCCTTTATTTATTTAAACAATGTTTTGGTTTATAAGTAGCAAACCAAATTTAGTTTATAACTTTCTAGAAATAGTTTGAAAATAAAAAAAATAAAGAAAGGGGATAAATAACACCAAACATAAAGAGTGAATGAGAAATAACGTAGTTTTATTTACTAAGAAAGTTTCTTTTTTTTTTTTAAAGAATAAATATAACAGTTTTACTTATAAATTATTTTGTACAGTTTGCAAAGCTGTCTAAACTGGGTAATATGTATACAACGTACAAAAACGGGTTTTAAAGATATATTTAGCACTTATATAGTATATATATATACAGAGAGAGAGAGTTTATATTATTTACAAGGACTCTTATATAAATAAATAAAAAGTTTATATAGATTTTATTAGTTTCATGTGATAAACAAATACACTAAGCGTATGCGTATGTATTTGGAAATATAGAAAAAACTATGGTTCAGTTTGGAAATTTGATTAATATTTACAGGATTTATTGCAGTATTATTTAAATTAACATGGATGGGAGCTAGCATGGGAGAAGTTAAAGAGATGAGGATATTCTCTGATAGTTAAGCTGCATTAAAAGCTTTGTGAATAAGGCGTGGCTGGAGCTCTAAATTGAAGAGTGTGTATATAGTAGAAGGCTTATTTAATAGCTTCGGTACTGGAAGAACGAAATGAAAAATAATAGTTTTTAAAAATAATTTAGAATATTTTATAATGTGAATTTAACTTCAAAAAGAATGTATTTTACTGTCAGGTACTGTAAATTTGGATCATTAAACAAAGGCACAAAATCCCGTTAGGGTAACTCTTTTGTATAAGAAAATTCCCCCCGCGAGAGAGAGAGAGCAATTCCAAAGAAGAGAGCCATCAGCTTTAAAACAGTAAAGACTGGACAGTCTTAACTCAGCCTTGAAACCACATACAGGCATTCTACTTCAGAAAGCCAGAACAGAACACTTCAGGAATTGCTCTCTTAGTATCAGCCTTGAAACCATATACAGGCATTCTACTTCAGAAAGCCAGAACAGAACACTTCAGGAATTGCTCTCTTAGTATCAGTGCCAGTTATAAGTTAAAACATAAGAGTTTAGCATCTAATCTAGATTAATTAATTGATTTATACTTAATCGCTGTGATATTATAAAGCTATTTAAATTCAGTTAGAAAATATATATATTTTATAATCAGTGGTGCTTTCTTGATTATATTCTTATATTCTATTTCAAACAAACATTCAAGCCCTTTTCGCTAAAACGCTCACGCTACAAGCTACCTACAAACACCACACCATTACATTACACCTCACTAGCACAAGCAGAATGTAGCTCTAATGAGGACCCTGACTCGCAGGTATAGAGAGGGCAATGAGTGGAAAGATGAGCTGGTACTGGCTTGAAGTATCTTCTCGTCCTGAATAGGATACAACTACAACTGGTAGGTTTATGTGACCGATCATTTACACAAAATAGTCCAGGACGACCAGGAGAAGTTAAAGACGTGAGGATATTCTCTGATAATCAAGTTGGAATTTATAGGCTTTGAATAAGTCGTGTTAGGGGGCCTCTAAGATAGTAGGTGGAATGTAGGAGAACTGCTCAGAGGAGCAGAGTGGAGCTCTTTTGGGTACCCGGGCATGAGAAGGGCCGACAAGCTGGCTAAGGTGGGATCTACCCTTGTCAATTTGTGGTCCCTAGCTAACTTTAGCAAGCAATTTTGTGACAGAGAAGTGAAACAATGAAAGAAAATGGAATTGAAGAAGCACTGGAAGAACATGGAGATGTTTCTCCAGGCTAAAAGAATTATAAAAGGTATAAGATAGGAGAAGACGTGAAGAAGTATCTTCTCTCGCAGAATACAAGGAGGTCCTGGTAGGTGTACTGACTGGACAAGCTTGGGTAGCCAGTCATTTGCACTAAATTGGCAGGGCGTCTAGGTTATGTGTAATAGAATTGTGACGATGGATTCAAAGAAACGGTATATCCCTTACCTAGGTCACTGTTCCCGTTTCATCAATTCTAGATAACGCATATTTTAACACAGTCAAGAGAAGCTTGGGGGAGTTGGAGTTAAGAATATCTTATGTTATAGTGTGAGATCGGTAGATTGCTGAGAGTAGCTTCTTAGGTGTGGCTTTTTTTTGTGAGGAGGGTAAGAACCATATTTGACCCTGCGCCTCGGGCATCTATCAGTAATAAATAATAATAACAATATTATTATTATTAAAAAAAAAAAATGGAAGGAATTAGCTCAGTGGTTGGCGCACTGGACTCCTATGCGGACGACCGGGCTCCAGTCTAGCTGTGCTGCCCTTAAATTTTTTCTTCCTATCAGCCTCACTCTACAGCTCACTGTCCGGTGATGGACAGTGTGGTCTGTAACAAGAGAACACTGTCCGGAGGCCGGCAGTGCACTGAAAAGGCTGCGGGCGCCAATGACCATAGATGCTGACACGCCTTAAATTAAAAAAAAAAAAAAATAATAATAATAATAACAATAATTGATCTGGATGATAGATATAGAATGTGTCACCAGAAGTCGGAAACCATCCAGTATATAATAAGTTCATGCGAAATGTTAGCGCAGTCTGACTACTTCCACCGGCACAATCAACTGGCCCAGATAAATACATGGGAAACTTGCTCTCTAGACTGGTTTGATGAGGAAAGTGTGCCATACTACAAGTATGACCCTCAATCTGTACTAGAGTCCAACAGTTTTACTACGACCCGATATTCCAACACAACCGACCGATATTCTGTTTTATGACAAGGACATTGCAGTTCCGAATACCAACAACCTCCTACAAGTAATAGCGGAAAAAAAAGTGGAAGTATGCAGAGCTTGGGTTCGAAATAAAGAGACTGTGGGAAGTGGAGGCTGTCCGAAGAGTACCCATAATCCTCTCGGCAACTGCTGGGATAGTGCCCCATGAATTGCACGAAAGTGCAGCCACACTGTCATTTGAACCGAAATATTTATATGGTCCTCCAGAAAGCAGTTGTCTTAAACACATGCCATATTATCCAGAAATTCTTAAACGAACAATAAATAATAATTGCTTGGATTCACCCCGTACATTATTATTACATCATATCCAGTGTATGACTGAGGTTGAAAAAAAAATAATAATAATAATGCGGGAATCTAAGGGCTATGCTGCCCTTAGATTTTCTCTTCCTAGGAGCCTCTACAGCTCACTGCCCGATGATGGACAGTGTTGTCTGTAACGACTGCACTGTCCGGAGGCCGGCAGTACACTGAGAAAGCTCCGGGCGCCAATGACCATAGATGTTGACGCTCCTTAAATTTAATAATAATAACAATCACTAAAATCTGGTGTGATACAGTCACAAGACGTGACAGCTCAGTAACATAGTTGTTAAACTTTGCTTCAAACTTGGAAATTTATACGAAATTTTACTGTCTTCAATATTGTATGTGGAGCTGGAAGAGAACATAACTAAAAACACATATTGAGGGACAATGAACTTCAAACTCCTCCAGAATCTCCACCAAAAATCGATATTTACTAGGAAAAATAATCCCAACAAAAATGATAGGCCTATATACATAGTTTATACTAAGTTCAAAGAACCTCGTTGGTATTTTTATCTAGAAAATTGGAGAAAAACTGAAAACGAAAAACGCACATAATACGTCTATTTCAATAATAAGTCTAATTCAATACAATGGGGAAAAAAAAAACATTCCACAAGCCAAACAACACTAAGTACTTTTCCTACGATTTTTTTTCTAATTTTAGAGCTCTGGATAATTTTACATGGAAACTACATGGACGTTTTAATAAACAAAAGTTTAATTTTAACCAAGAAAACAAATATACATATAGAAACTTTCACTGCTTTTCATTCTAAAAAAAAACTGTGTTTACGCGAACATTGAAGAACCTATTCCTCAAGGTACAGATTTTTAAATAGAAGGAAATATGTGGAAGGTATCAATAATTCTCTTTAATTTGACAATGCCGTATTTTAGTCAAAAGCTTTTGAAACTTCTAAGAAAAATACCTGCACTTATCAGTTTGGATTTTGGTTAGAGTATTTGTAATTTATTACACTATATATTTCATGAGTATTTATTATCTGACGCCAAATTGATGCTGTAATAAGGTCTGTATATAGGACAGGTATTTAAGATGAAAATTCAATTTCAAACCAGCAATAAGGTAAAGTAAAAACTGGTAAGTTATAATAACCACAGTAATAATTGAACATGTAGTGATAGGGCATACAACAAATTTTCCATTCTAAGATAGCCCCTGAAGAAGACAAACAATGTTTGTCGAAACGTCGGGTTACTAATAAAAAACACAAAAATTTTTTTGTGTTTTCTTATGATACCCTCTGGCCGATCAGCCAACCAACAGATACTTCTGGTAAGTTATTTTAATTTTAAATGAACTATCTAGATTATTCAAAGTATCTTTGTTATCGTAGACTATTAAAAACATCTCGAGTCTTACCAAGGCTTTGATCACTTCGGGATTGTTTTTATTTTCTTTCGAGTAAACCTAAATTTTAGGAGATTCAAAGAGGGGGAGGGTGCACAAATTCCTTCTAAAGTGTAATTTTCAGTTTTTCGTACGCTGCCTCTATGTACTGTTCAAATACGTAAATATGTCACCAAAATTCCAGGTTTTTGAAGAAAATTAATTAGTTAGAACAGTGAGAATTGGCTTTATGAAAGGGAAAGTCTGTAACAGATCAGCTGTTTTACCCTGAGATAGGGTTCTGGAGAGGAATTTCTTTAAACTTCATTTACGCTTCGTGGGTTTCAAAGCTGCATATGACAATTATATTGCGACGAGCTAAATAAAGCAATGGAGAAGCTATGGTTTCCTACTACACTAATACGCCTCGTCAAAGCAACAATGTTACAACACGAGTTGCCGAGTACGAGTGCAGGGAGATCTGACAAAAAAAAAAAAAAATCAATGCAAACGAGGCTTAAGGCAAGGTGATTCACTAATGTTACAACCTCTTTAATTTGGTTGCTGACGGAAAAGCACGCTACCCAACACCAGCCCAGCACGCAACTCCGCAGGCACCTAAGGCACCCTATAAAATACAAGTCATCAAATCTGGCCCTACGAGATAATATGTATATTATCTGTAAGACTCCTGTAATAGGATCCGAAGAGAGGGATCCAAAGCAGAGAGAGAGAGAGAGAGAGAGACAATCTCACTCACTAGTTTAGACCAGACTAGAGTGGGAGAATCTGTTTAAATACAGCTACCAGAGAGTCTTCCAGGAATCTTCCAACAGTTCATACAACAATAACAACGCGTCAACAACCTTTCTCTTCACTCACTCTAAATCTCTCACTACCATTTTATATATTACGTGTAAAGTCCAGGCAGTTTATATTACTTTTCTTATTATACAGTGTTCAGCATTACTTCTCCAGTTTATTTATCTAACAAACCCACATTCTCACCTTCTCATATCCATTATAACTCCGCTAGCAATGAGAGAGAGAGAGAGAGAGAGAGAGAGA
>JAAEAF010011959.1:0-15153 GCA_011037195.1 Triatoma infestans | reverse complement strand
TAAATATGTTGTTGAAATTCCCAGTTTGAAAATAATCGGATAACCGGAAGTGTGTTTACTTTACCACTTTACTAAATGATTTATTCTTTTTTCGCAATTTTCTCAATAATGGCTGCGACGATTTTCTTGAAACTTCGTATATAAACTAAACATGCAAAGATCTACAACTTTTATTTAAAACATTTCTCTGGGAAAATTCATTTAAGGGCACTTTTATGGGAGGAGTAGGGTTATGTTTTTCTCTAAAGTGTTATCATAGTTGATGATACAATTTTATCATCCAAAAAAAATTAACTAGAAATAAATAGATGGCCGAAATTCCGAGTTTTAAGAGAATTAGTAAACCGGAAGTGCCCTTTTACTGTACCAAGTTTTTTTCAGTTTTCGACGAATTTCATTAAATTTGCTACCAAACTATAAATTTTATCAATTATAATTTTGAGAATTGGAGTAAGAGAAAGTTGTGTGAGTGTTTCATACCAGATTTTTTTTTTTTTTTTAATGTATTTATTTTGTGTTTGCAATGTACAAAAACACGACTCACAAGATTTTCTCTCGCTACAATTAATAAAATTATAAAAAAAAAAGAACGTGATAATGTAATCCAAAAAACAGCGCCATTAATTATATAGAACAAATAATATTTGAAATTTACCGTCGCAGATTGCTCAGAACTCGTGTTAAAGTCAATTTTCCCAGAAAAATGTTTCAAATAAAAAAGATTAATAAAAAGTGGTGCAGCTTATGACATCCCAAGTTTATAAAAAATCTTTATGGTCATTTTCGAACTATTAATACAATTTAATTGTAAGTAAAACACATTATTATTTAAATTTTGTGCAATGTTTGTAAAAGTTTAGTAGAACTGGCCCTAAGACAAAAGAAACGTGGTTAGGGATTATAAAAATACTGAGTGGACAATGTTGGCCTTTCTCCATAGCAACTTATACCGGCATATTGAAATTTAAACCTAACTGACCTTGCTCAAAACCACTCCAAAAACCCCAGCTTTCGTGGGAAATGAATGTGTTAGGTTTGTTACAGGACATTGGACAAGCACATACATCACCTAGGCCTAACGGACAGCTATGTAAAGTTTTGTTCAGGAAAAGAAGAAACAGCATTTGCACGTTCTAGTTCGAAGGGTTTGTGAGTTGATGAGATTTCTTCTCTTTGGAGTGGAGAAACTGATGCCTGCAATGAGGAGTCTCTAAGAATTCCTCGCTAAATAAAACAGACAGGGCTTAAGAGAGTAGAGTGCTGATGGGTGGCTTTGAAGATCACCCAGGAGTCTCTCCAGAATGCAAAGTCTAATTAAACCGATAGAACTGGAGAGGGCCCTCTAACTTGTGGGTGACAGAGGTCACGGTGGCCGTAGTCTTGATAGCCAGCCATTCCTCATAGAATCTAATCTACAGAGCAGTGGAGATTTTTGCCTAAGATGCACGGCACGCAAGTGGACTAGTGCTGGAGAGTGCAAGTGATTGGTGATCGACATGTCTTCGACTGTTTGATGAGAATGGAGAATTATTGCAATGTCCCTTCACACTTATAGAAATTATATCTGTGATGCATATGTTATAGGATCCAAAGCAGAGAGGGAAACACAAAATTGAGAATCTCATTTGCTACTTAGGCCAGACTGGAGTGGGAGACTCTGTATATATATACTGCCAAGCTAGCCATACAAAACAGTCTTACGACAGTTCATATAGCAGTTACAATGCGTCAGCAACCAACTACTACCTTTCTCTTCATTCACAATCTCTCGTTACCTAATTTCTCTTATACGTGTAAAGTCCTGACAGTTTGTGTTACTTCTTCATTATTACAGTGTTTAGCATTATTACCGTTTATTCATCTCTCCCAATTCCAATTCTCTCCATCCCGTACCCGTTATACATATATAGCACAGTTGGGCAAAATATAGTACAACTACCTAATATTAGTTGCGATGTAGTTACAATTAACAACTACAAAGGTAATATTATTGTCCCTTTTGTCGTTTTATAATTTTTTCCAACTAAAGTAGTTGTAGTTGAAACTAGTAGTTGAGAAAAAGTAATTGCAAAAGCCACTACCGGAACTTCAAAGTAGCTATATTTAGTAGTGATTAGTTACAAAACTTTCAACTATAACTACTTAATTCTTTTTTTATTTTATTATTAATTCAGCAATACATATTTATTTCTAAACATGATTCAAATTTAGCAGTAAAAATTCACGCGTTCAATCACGTCACTCCAAAATTTACAACAATAAAAAATGTTAACTGTAACTACGAGTTGGAATTTTTCAATTACTCATGTTGTAATTTTATATTCCAGTTATAACTTTATTAGTTGTATAACATGCAACTACTTAACTAAATAGCTGTTAGTTAAAAATATAGTTAATTAACTTTATACTTAACTACTGCCAATTCAACTTTCTTATAATAGGTTTCAGAAGAAGAGAAATTAGTAAGCAAAGGGTTTTTAAGAAATAAGCTAGAATGAATGCTGAACACTGTATAATCAAGAAGTAACACAAATTGCCAGGCCTTTACACGAATATAGAAATTGGTAGCGAGAGATATAGAGTGAGTGAAGATAAGGGTAAGTAGTTGGTTGCTGACGCCATGTAACTGCTGTATGAACTGTTCTAAAGACTGTCACCATGTAGGGCTAGCGCAGCTGTATATATACAGTCTCCCCCACTCCAGTCTAGCCTAAGTAGCGAGTGAGATGCTCAATTGTGTGTGTGTGTGTGTGTGTCCTCTCTCTCTCTCTGCTTTAGATCCCTCTCTTCTGATCCTATTACACTCTGATATATAGTTTACATTTTTATTATGAGCAAAAAATGGAATTAATTCCCACCACAGCTCCCCCGCCCCCACAATCATAACATTATTTTTAGTTTTTCACAATTTACGTAATAGTTCTCATTACTAGACTAAATTAGCGTTACTAAAGATTTTATAAATTTGATTTAAAAATTACATGATTAGACAATTATTTTAATTTTTTCTTTGGGGCTATAATAAATAAGCATTCTGCTAAAATTCCACCATCTTTAATGGCAAATTCAACATAAAATTATGAACAGGAAGTGAATTAAATTGAAAACCTAATGAATTTAATTTTTTCGTGAAAATGGCCGAAAATAATAATTATCTTTATGTGAAAGATTATTTTTAATGCAATTGAAAAAATAACAAGTGGATCTTTCTCCTAAATTTGTTGAAAAAAAAAAAATACGATATATTTTTAATTCTGCTGATGAGAGATAAATAACGAGAAAATACAAAAAGTAAACAAAACACTTTAGGCGGCAAATAAACCATAATAGAATACACACACAAAAAAAGTACACACTTATTTATGTACTTAACAAGATAATAATTTCTCAGAATAAAGTACGGTTACAGTTGGCTAAAGCAAAACAATGGACATTAAAGGAAAACCAAAAAAAAAAAGTTGAATCAGAATGTTGTTTTGGTTAATACCAGAGTGTAGTAGACCATGATGAATGTATATCAAATGTAGAAGAGTACATAGTGTGTAAAGTTCGTCCTAACGTAGTGAACAGTTTGTGGAGGGTAGGTATTACAAGAAATGTCCTTGAGGTAGGACTGTGCGTTCTCCATCTTTGTCTACCGCCTCCTCCTCCTCCCTTACAACTACTACCACACCATATTATACCACACTAATAAGAGACCATTGATCCTTCCAACTGGGTATTATATTTTATTTAGGCACAAAACTTGGCCTGTACATACCAAAAGTTTATAACCTGTAGCCGTATCAGGTTCATCCCCACCCTCTCTTTAGTTACCACCCCATACCACCACCACCGCCACCTATTTAATAACGCAGACCTATTATACAGGAAAAAATCGATATAATACCTTATAAATTAACCAAAAAAAAAAAAAAATAACTCCATTCTTCACAATATACTTTTATTAAGTTTTTTAATTTTTAGAATATTAACATATTCTTTCACGTTTTCTTTATACCCGGGTTGTTTATTATAACTACGTTTAGTAAAAAATAAAATATTCTGTGATAATTGTTAAGAGATTATCTACAGACCAACGTCCATAAATAATTCTTGAATCCATGAATGCTAAAGCGCTAATCATCGATGATGACTAGACTGGAAATACTTCGAAAATAAATCTACCCAGGCAGATAATAAAAGTGATTATACTGTAGTCCAGTAGAGAAGGTCAATAACATTCAACGAAACTACAATTTCAAATTTAACGCCACAAATTCTACAAAACTGTTTGAAATCAATATATATATATATATATATATTTCAGAAAAATGTTACAAATAAAAGCGATAGGTATTTTTACTTTCCCTTACTCCTAGTAAGGAGGAAGTATTGTAATTGTGTCAAATTTTCTATATCGTGTTTTCAACGGAAATATCCGTTTTGAGGTCCCCTGAGTCCAAAAAAGTAGTTTTTAGCAAATGGTCTGAACAGCATAGCTCAAAAACGAAAAGCCCTAAAAAAGTGAAACTTGATATTCGGTTTAGATATCACCATGGGATCTGACAGTACGTTATCTGTCAAAATTCCTCAACCGGAAGTACCACTTTACTAGTTTTTTTTTGCGTTTTTCTCAGAAATGGATCAGACGATCTTCATCAAACTTAGAACTTAGTGTGTGTCAACTACACATACCAACAGCTACAACATCTATTTGAAATATTTCTCGGAAAAAATTCATTTAAGGGCTCTTTTGAGGGAGGGGTGGGATTAGGATTTCCTCTAAAGTACTATCTCAGTTTATTAAACAATTCTGTCATCTAAATAATGTTAATCAGAACTGAGAATATGTTGTTGAAATTCCGATTTAAAAAAAAACAAAAAAAAAACGGATAACCGGAAGAGCGTTTACATTAACACTTTACTAAATGATTTGTTCATTTTTTCGCGATTTTCTCAAAAATGGCTGCGACGATTTTTTTGAAACTTCATATATAAATTAAACGTACAAAGATCTATAACTTTTATTGAAAACATTTCTCTGGGAACATTCATTTAAGGGCACTTTTAGGGGAGGGGTGGGGTTATGTTTTTCTATAAAGTACTACTATCATAGTTGATTATACAATTCTATCATCCAAACAACATTAATCAGGAATAAATAGATGGACAAAATTCAGAGTTTCAAGAAAATTAGTAAACCGGAAGTGCGCTTTTACTGGACAATTTTTTCAGTTTTCGACGAATTTCATTAAATTTGGTACACAAACTATAAAATTTGTCAATTATAATTTTGAGAACTGGAGTAAGAGAAAGTTGTGTGAATGTTTCACACCAGATTTTTTTCTTAAACATTTAGATGTAAACGTTGGTTTCTAGCACGTTCTGAAGAATCTATGACATCACTTTTTTATTTTCTCTTACTCCAGGTATGTAAAGAAAAGTAAGTACTGCGGATCGAGTTCAAACTTTCAAAATTTGAGTTTTCATCGGAAATACATGTTTTGAAGGTCTTTTGAATAATAAGAATAGAATGTCTTTGATGTGTGTGTGTGTGTGTGTGTGTGTATGTGAGAACAAAATATTGCAAAAATTTGCCCGAAACCTTTTGTGGACAGATGCGATGGATCAAGTTTTTGAGATACATACGATTTTTCAGGTTTTTGAGATATTTCGTTCAAGCAGAGAGACACACAGATATACAGACGATCGTAATACTTCCTGTTAATACTAGGTGTAAGAGAAAGTGAAAAAAAATAGTAAAATTGCACTTGCGACTTAGTTACTTGCGATTTTTTGTCTTCAAGATATTTCGTTCCACAAATCTCTCTCTCACACACACAAACGCACATACAAACACAGATCATTAAAAAAAAACATTATTTTTCATATTCATGGTACCTCAAAACTATTTCTGTCGTAATACTTCCTCTGTCAGCAGTTAAAGAAACTAAACAAAGCTACTACACTCATTACGGAATAAATGCTAAAAAAAAAAAAAACTCTTTTATGAATGAAATAAAAATTAATTAAAAAAAAAAAAATGCTGAAAAAGTAGGGAACTCTGATAACACACTACTACCACCAACCATTTCCTGAATAATTATCAATGAATGGGAGGGGGGAAGGAGATGGGACATGAATGTATATTTATCATAACATATGAGGAAATGAATGTCCAATTTCCAAAAAGAGAGAAACACCCGTTGCAATAAGGATCTTATAACAATTTATCAAAATTAGTAAGATAACGAGTTGTGAGAGGAAATATATATATATATATAAACAATCAAAAGGAGAATAGTTATGACTCATGGCAAAGTGTTATTGTTACTAGAGAAGTGATGTCCGGACAAACTATGAGTCAGTCAATAAAAAAAAAAAATAAATAAATAAAAGTACTGCTTGAGGAACTAGACAAGTGAAGACAGACAGGGTGGTTTTAGAAGGTCTCTTGAAGAGTATGGTATAATACAGTACACGAGCTGCCTTCCTCACCCTCCGCCACCAGCCAACATGAGAACAACCGCCGCGCGCCATGGAAGGTGGGAAAGGATTTTATACAGCTTTTACTTCTCGGAAAAAAAGTGACTCATTGCTGTGCCAAACTCTGTTCTAGAGAGAGGCGGCAGGCAATGTGACCTTGACATTAGCCACGCCCACTCACTGCCGCCTCATGAGGGCCGCCGCCACACTCACACACTATATACAACTGGCAATACAACCAACCCTCCAGGCTTTATATTCTCTTTTTTTTTAACCATACTGATTCACATTCCATTGTATCTTTGTTTTCTTTTACAGAACAAATCCCAGATTAACTATGTTACACTTTAAATTGAATGTGTTACGACCAGAAATCCAATTAATTACTATAAATTGAAGCCCAGAAATTGGCAGAGAGAATTCTATGAAACAAGGAAAAAATTAAATTTTCCTATAACTGACAATTATTCCTCCAAAATCACTGGCTAAAGTTGTACCTTCAATCTGTAAAGACAAAGTTATTTTTAAACTTTAGAGATTAAGCAGTGCTGTTAAAACTTTGACAGATTTTTTAAGGTATAAATGAACATGTTCCTTTTTTTCCCCTCTTTTTTGGGGGGATTATTGCACTGCGACCTGCAAGATCTATTGTGCCCCCCCGAGCCTTCTGTGGCACTGCTGGCCTCCGAGCAGTGTTCTTTAGCTACAGACAATACTGCCCATCACCGGACAGCGAGCTGTAGAGGCTCCTAGGAAGAGAAAATCTTAGGGCAGCAAGCTGGATGCGAACCTGTGACCTCCGCGTTGGTAGTCCAGCGTGCTACCACTGAGCTAATCCCTTCCTTCTCTACATCATCATGCTAATGAAATATATTAATAATTTTAAAGAAAATTATTTCTCTGGTATGAAACATTCACAATACTCCCCACTTACTGCAGCAAGTCTACACAGCCTATCGACAAATTTTCTTCGATCATCAACGTCAGGATGTTTTGATAAACAGTGTGATAATACAGACTTGCACTCGGAGAAAATCGCAAAAAAAAAAACTAGACACGACTGTTCAGTATAAAACACATTTCCGGTCAATCGATTTTTATCAAACTTGAAATGTGAGCAACATATTTAATTCTAAATAGTATTACTTGGATGATAGTTATAGTATAATAAACGAAAATAGCACTTTAGAGGAAAACAGCCCCCCCCCCGCCACCAAACCAAAAGGCCACTACTATTACTGAATTTACCCAAAGAAATGTTTCAATAAAAGTTGTAGCTCTTAATATGTGTTGTTGATATACTAAGTTTTAAAAAAAAAATTGTTAAGAGACTTTTCAAGAAAATTGCAAAAAAAAGAAGTGAAAAATCCATTCAAGTAAATCGGTACTTCCGGTTGAGGAATTTTTGACAGATAAATTGTCAGATCCCCCTGGTGATACCCAAATGGAATGTCTAATTTGTTTGTTTGTTGGCTATTCACATACATACACACAATATATATATATATTGCAAACGTTTTGACGAGGCATGTCCAGGAAGTAAGTGTACTGAGGCTCTCAGGGCCGGAGGGATTTTGTTTTCGACATGTTGGCTACACTATCGTGTAGCCTGATTCCTCCCCTTCGCAACGAGACCGGTTCGAGGTCAGAACGTTGAGAACTGTCGACGCGACAATACGTTTCGTGAAAAATGTCAATCCAATCTCCCGCCAAGTGAATCGATTGGAGGCCGGGCAAGAGTTTTTGAGACGCTACAAACTCCATGGAGATGAATTTCTCCGCTCCATCATTACTGGAGATGAAACTTGGGTTGCACACTACACACCTGAAACCAAAAGGAAGTCTCAACAGTGGCGTCACACCTCTTCATCCTTCGCCAAAAAGTTCAAAACCACAATTTCAGCCAAGAAAATCATGGCATCCGTGTTTTGGGACTGTCAAGGCATAATTTTAATTGAATATATGCCTCAAGGGGAGACCATCAACTCTGCAAGATACTGTGAGACCCTAAAAAAATTGCGGAGGGCGATTTAGAACAAAGGGAGTCTGCCTGCTGCACGACAATGCCAGACCACACACGGCCAACGCCACGAAGGAGCTGCTTGCCTCGTTTAAATGGGATGTCCTGAACCATCCCGCGCATTGCCCTGACCTAGCACCTTCAGATTACTATCTCTTTACCTCCCTGAAGCTGCACTTGGGTGGAAAAAGGTTTTCAACCGACGAGGAGGTGAAGGGGGAGGTGGAGAAATGGACGAAGGGGTTGGCGGGAAAAAGGCATAAAAAAATTAATACCCCGGTTCACCACCTGCATTGAGAGGAATGGTGACTATGTCGAACAATAGCTTACATATGTACTAATGTAACTGGGTAATTTTTTTGTTCAAATAAAAATTTTTGTAACCTACAAAAATTCAGTACACTTACTTACTGGACATGCCTCGTAGTTGAGTGGATATTGTAGGCGCCTTCTGTCTTAAGACATTATAGTGGCAGTTTAAATATAAATCTACGTTAGAAGCGCCTTAAAATTATAAAATCTATTTTTTTTTTGTTGAAAATGTTTCAAATAAAAGTGAAACTTGCTTGTAGTCGTTTTAAAAACTGAAAAACCTATTCTGTAAAGACGCAGTTCCAGTTAACCCACCTATATACTGGAATTTTATCATTGCTTGTAATGTATATTAAATATTATGTAGGTGGTAAAACCATTTGGGGGAGGAGGGGGGTATGGTCCGCCGCGACCGAAAGAGATCTATTCTGCTACTCCACTGGTGCCAGGTGAGACCACTCACCCTACAGAATCCCTTCCAGTTTAAGATTTCTGAGAAATCTCAGGTTCCGGGAAGGAATTAGGGTAAATTTCTCTCCAACGCCTCGTAATTATCCAGTCTTCTGATTCTTCTCTGGATGATAGCATCGCAATCCTTTGAGACGTGTATTTGGAGTTTCCTACATCTTTTCCACCAAATATGCAGTTATTATTATCATATTCTAGGTCCATCTTCTTCAGGTGCCCCGTGAGTAAATCAGGTCAGCATGATAAACCTGTTTTTATTCAGGCCAATATACGCTTCAGATCTATTCTGGTTATAACCCGCTGGTTCAATCCTGGTAAGGTTTTTCTAGAGCTATGCTGCCTTAACTTTATTCTCATTTATTAATTTTTTGCGGAAGAAACAGGACGCTTATTCCACAGAAAGCTTCAGGCTGCCAAAAAGAGTTAGCGAGGACTTCGCGGACATATTTTTTTTTTTGAGGGTTCTGCACTGCGACAATTTGGTGATCTACTGTACACCCTCTAATGCCCTCATTTACAGCACCCTCTCCAGGTTGAGCTCCCCGAAGAATCCCAAGATCGAGAGGGTTCTAGGGTGGATATTTCCTCCTTCCCTATCTGGTAACAACCCAGGCTATTAAATCTTCTTTGAATGACGACATCGCAGTCTGTGAGGAGAATGTATCGGAGTTTACTCCATCTTGCTACAGAATCTGCATGTGCTATCGCCTTCTAGGCCCAGCTTCCTCAGGTGTCCCCTGAGTCTGCAGTGCCCCCCCTCGTAAGGATACAGATCTTATTCTTGCTCAGGCTGATGCAGGCCTTCGACCTTGGCCTCAGTCCCGGAAGAGTGTTCCAGAGATGAGCTCTTTTCGCCACCTCCTGTCGCGGCCATAACTAAGTGGTAAAATCATACGCTCCTGAAAACGTTTCAAATAAAAGTTATTGATAAATGTCTTTAGAATAGTATATAAAGTTTAAAGAACATCGTTGGAGCCTTTAAACTGTCTAGTAAAGTCTCACTTCCGGTTGATGTATTTTACCCAAAACTTCAGCGGTAGTGGTAATTTAAATGGAATATTAAGTTTGAACTTTGTAAGATTTTTCGTTTTTTATGATAATTTGTATATACATACAAAAACACATACACTCATTTTTCAAGATAATTTTGCTAAACGTATTTTTTTTTCGTAATTAATGCTTTCAAAATATATATATCCGGCGGTTTTTACTTACAATAACTAAATAATATAGAAAAACTTTTAATTATTCTTATTAATATGCGCAGACGCATTATTTAAAGAAAACTTTTACAAGGTTAAAAAATATCAATGAAAAATATTGATTTACAAAAAGCAGGCAAAGAAGATTTCAATGTCAATGCGGTTTGGCAAGGAATGTTATTATACTGTGTGCCCTAGAAAATAAAACAGCCGCGATATAAATTAAATATTCTGACGCTATAAATGTTTACGGATTAAGAAACCACTGTCTGTATTCATATTTTAATATAGAGCTCTTACATTGAAATCAATTGTAAAAATAAATATCTTCAAATACTTTTGTTTTGTTTTTTTTAATTGAGTCAGAATAAATTATGTTTGTCAGTGTTACCAACATGTTTTGGATATTTTATAAAAAAATTTTCACTAGAAATGCATTAAGCACTCAAGTTGGCACTGAAAATTATTTAAAAAAAAAAAAATAACTCAGGAAATCATTATTTCAAAGAAGTAATAAATTTAAATCGTTGCAATTGCGTACTTCGAGTCTGTACTTCTCCTGTAAACTATAGCTATTTATATAAAGTGTTGGGATTTTACGTGCCATTAATAAAAAACAAATTAAAACTATATTTAAATTTAAAAAAAAACCAAGCACTTCCTGTTATGAAATTAGCCAAAAAAAAAATGCAACTTATTCTTACATAAAAAAATAAATAATAATAAATGTAGGCCAAGGACTGCAGGAAATAAATGATTAATAAATAATAATAAAATTAAATATTAAATAAACTTTTGCATTAAAGTACAATTAATGCCCATTAATGCATTAATGGATTTTTTTTAAATTTTATTAGTAATTGAATAGGTAGAGATAATCTTACTGAATTGATTATGTACAATGATAAAAAAAAATCTGATTTCAACACTCATATGACTTTGTTTTTTTATTCCTTTCCTATGGACATATAAAATTACAAATTTTATCACTTTCTACTACTCCTTTGTAAAAGGAAGTATTTTAATCGAAGTTCAAAATTTTCGATATCGAGTTTTCACCGGAAATATCCGTTTTGAGGGTCCCCTGAGTTCAAAAAAGTGGTTTTTAGCAAATGGTGTGTGTGTGCGTGTTTGAACAGCATAGCTCAAAAACGAAAAATCGTAGAAAGGTTCTGACTTGATATTCCGTTTAGGTATCACCATGGCATCTGACAGTGGGTCATCTGTCAAAATTCCTCAACCGGAAGTACCACTTTACTGAATGGTTTTTTTTTTTTTTCACTTTCTTGTGATTTTCTCCAAAATGGCTGCGACGATTTTCTTCAAACTTGTTATATTAACTACACATACACAGAGCTACAACTTTTATTTAAAACATTTCTCCGGAAAAATTCATTTAAGGGGTGGGATGAAGTTACAGTATTCTCTAAAGTGCTAGTTCAGTTTATTATTACACAATTCTATCATCTTAAAAAAATATTAATTAGTATGAAATGTGTGGTTGAAATTCCGAGTTTGAAAAAAAAAATCAGACGACCGGAAGTGCGAGTGAATAATAAAGAGAGAGACTGGCTCTGAGCATGTCCGAAATCCGACAGTAGGTCAGCGGTCAAAATTCCTCAACCGGAAGAAGTAGCACTTCAATGTTTTTTATTTTTATGTTTTATGTTTTAATTTTTATCATACAATTTTCTTCATTTCCGGATTTTGGTTTTGTAGTTCCCGAAGAAGAATACAAAAGGTGTCCGAAACGTTGAATAAACTTTTTTATGAATAAAAAAAAGTTTCTTCTTTGGCTCCAGCCAACTAATTTTTTGCTTGTTTGGTAAATTTTATTCTATACCATTCATAGACATAGATGAAAATTTGATTTTGAAGATGTGCTCAAAACTCTACTCATAATTTTTTGTATAAAATGCAGAAAAATTAATTACAGTAATTTCCAGATTATTAATTATTGAAATACAAAAACTTTTTTGAGATAAAACTTCTATCGAACAATTCACAAAGAAATAATAATTAAGTACTGTAAAGTAAAAAATTTATAAAAATTTAACAGCCTATATAATAATTTTTGAATATGTGGATGCATCCGCAATGTTGGTGGATAAACAGCTGGGTATTTTATCTGTCATAGCATGCAAATTTCTTTCATTTCTGCCCAGTTTTAGGATTTTCATCCATCGTCAAGAGTAAACATTCGACACTTGTTTGACTTGTTGGCTTGTATGTATGTGAGGAAGGTTAAAAAGGTTATGTTACTATGTGTATGTTTAATGACGAAATGGAATTATTATAAATTATTGTTTAGACATTGGAAAATAGTGTATAATAAATAGCAATTTTTTGAAGGATACTATCATAACTAAATGTGTTAAGTACGCTCTCAGTATGATAACATCCCGCACTTACATATACATACAATCAGCAAACCAACAAGTGACGAGTGTAACAATAACATTACGTTAAAATGAACCTCTCTACACGAACATGATGATCAAAATTATGATTTATTATGAAATGAAATTCTGAAAATTTATTTACAGAAAAAGAAACTAAAAAAAAAAAAAAAAAAAATGAAATGAGTAATTTATATAAATATTAAACAAAAATTTTTGTAAACTGCTAATTAATTCCCCAAAAACATATTTACATTAAATTTGATATAATTTAATCAGAAGAAAGAGCCATGTATTCAATATGTCCGAGTGGTGAGGGTGGGGGGGAGTTGTTATAATCCTGGACGTCAAATAGTATACACACACACACACGCCTCTCTGCTAGGAAAATTTTTTCTAACAGTGCTAGATTTAATGTACTGTGTTTACTATGAGTTTGCCAACTGTTTCTAAGGATCAAGTCAGGTTGACAAATACTCTGGTTTTATGTTTTGTTTATTTATTTAGCTGAGAAAATAAAAAACACTTTTAACATAAAATTTAACAGTTTTAAGAACATAATTTAAATATATCATCTTAAAGAAAAAAAAACGTACAAAACTTTGATTTTTACTTCTCGTTAAATGCCGTATAAACGGAAATCACATTATTCAAGATGGCGTTGTTCAGATAAAGAAACGAAATAGCAATCGTATGTGTATGTTTGGTAGATATTTCTTACTTTCTTTTAGTAAGAGAAAAAGTATTGTAATTGTGTGAAATTTTCGATATCGAGTTTTCACCGGAAATATCCATTTTGAGTTCCCCTGAGCCCAAAAAAGTGGTATTTAGCAAATTGTGTGTGCGCGTGCGTGCGTGTATGTGAATAGCATAGTTCAAAAACGAAAAATCATAGAAAGTTCAAACTTGATATTCCGTTTAAGTATCACCATGGAATTCGACAGTATGTTAGCGGTCAAAATTCCTCAACCGGAAGTACCACTTTATTTATTTTTTTACTTTCTTGCGATTTTCTCCAAAAATGGCTTCGACCAATAATATACAACTTTTATTTAAAACATTTCTTTGGAAAAATTCATTTAAGGGCACTTTTGGGGTAGGTTATGTTTTTCTCTAAAGTGCTATCATAGAATAGAATCGGGGGGGGGGTGCCTCATTCCACTGCGACCTACAAACTGAGGTCTATTGTGGATCCCCTTAAGTTACAGAACAGCCCCCAGCCTTGCCCTCCTAATCAATCCTAGCAATTCTGAGAGCGGCTCCGTCATGAAGCTTTCAGCTTCGGGATTGCCCGTCCCCAATTGAAGAAACCTAATCCTCGCCAGGCCGGCGCACTCACAAAGGATGTGCGCCGGGGTCTCCTCCTCTACCTTGCAGAATCGGCATACCGCACTATCCGCAAGTTGTAGGTGGGGCATGTGTCTATTCAGCCTACAATGCCCTGTTAGTAGACCCACAATTAACCTTATATCCCTTCGGGTTTGGCTCAGTAGGTCTTTGGTAAATTTAGGCAAATGTCTTTTAATGAAGAGCTTTGCCTGCCTCTGTCCTGGTGTTCCCTCCCACCAACGCAGATGCTGATCTTCTATCCACCCCTTGATAGAAGTTTGGATGAGGCTCCTGGACAAGCCGCAGAAGGGTTCGGGGCCTATAAAGGTATCCTGCGAGCCCTCCCTCGCTAGGGCATCCGCCCTCTCATTGCCCAGGAACCCCGCTAAGTGCTATCATAGTTCATTATTATATAATTCTATTATCCAAAACAAAATTAATTATAAATAAATTGATTATTAAAATTCCGAGTTTTTAAGAAAATCAGTAAACCGGAAGTGCGCTTTTACTAAATATTTTTTTCAGCTTTTGACGAATCCGATCGAATTTCATCAAATTTAGTACAATTTTCAATTACAATTTTGAAAACTGAAGTAAGAGATAGTTATGTGAGTGTATCATACCAGATTTTTTTTTGTAATGATTCTGTGTCTTTAACGATTTTTTTTTTTTTTTTTTAACTGAGTCTCTCTTTCTCTCTCTATTTCAAGCCCTATCACATTCTCTCACCCCCTTACGCCCTCCCTAAGTGTGTCTATGGTTAGTATACCTCAAAAATAGGAAAATCGCAAAAAGTTCAATCCTGATATTTCTCTTATTTTGGGTCAATATCTACTATTTTCTCGAAATTGGTTACAATGATTTTAATTTAAACTTGCTAAGCTTGACTGCATAGATTTGAAACATACGAGTATAATTTTTATTTCCAAATTCTTATGAAAAAAAAAAAAAAAAA
>JAAEAF010011957.1:0-15881 GCA_011037195.1 Triatoma infestans | reverse complement strand
CATCCAACATCCAAGTTCATTCATTCTATACCAAAGGTAAGAGTGAACTAGGAGGATGTCTGTCTCCTTTGTTAGATATTTCACCTCCTCACCTCCACTCCCTCTGGTAGAAGGTCTCTCTCGATAAGCAACCAACATCCAAGTTCATTCATTCTATACCAAAGGTAAGAGTGAACTAAGGAGGATGTCTGTCTCCTTTGTTAGATATTTCACCTCCTCACCTCCACTCCCTCTGGTAGAAGGTCTCTCTCGATAAGCATCCAACATCCAAGTTCATTCGTTCTATACCAAAGGTAAGAGTGAACTAAGGAGGATGTCTGTCTCCTTTGTTAGATATTTCACCTCCTCACAAAACTTTTCCATATACAAGTCTTGCACTGTCAAAACTATAATAAGCAATTTATGAAGTTTGGCGAGGAATTTCTTGTGCCGAAATTAGAATGGAATGTATCCTGACAAACCCTTCAAGACTACACTTGGTTTGATTTGGGCTTCATGTTTCATGTCCATCTTATACTTATTTCGTCCAATAGACACAAACTTTGCAACAATGGATATAATATTATCAGAGACATTTTCCGTGGTAGCCTGCTTCATTTTGTGGTCATCGACCGGTTTCGGGCGTTCGCCCATCTTCAGGATGCGTTTTTCAGACAGTGTGACAACACAGACTGGCACAGAGCAACTTAGTTTCACACTAACTCAGTCACACACTAACACGTCTTTGACGAATTAATACTCTGCCATATTCAATAATTTCATCCTCTGAAAATTTTATATATTTATATTTATATATATTTTACTTTAATTATATACCATCAAATAGTATAAACTTCTTCCAATGATTTCAACACATTTAGGATAACATTCCCTGTCTCAAATGCTGAGTTAGTGTGAAACTAAGTTGCTCTGTGCAAGTTTGTGTTGTCACACTGTTTGAAAAACGCATCCTGAAGATGGGCGAACGCCCAAAACTGGTCGATGACCACAAAATGAAGCAGGATACCACGGAAAATGTCTCTGATGCTTTCCAGCTCTGCGAAACCAACCACCACAACAGATATAATATTAGATCACCTTCAAATAGTTGACTTATTTATCGCATCGTCTTTGACGAATTAATACTCTGCCATATTCAATAATTTCATCCTCTGAAAATTTTATATATTATTTATATTTATATACATTTTACTTTAATTATATACCATCAAATAGTATAAACTTCTTCCAATGATTTCAACACATTTAGGATAACATTCCCTGTCTCAAATGCTGAATAGTGTAAGAAGGAAGGTAAAATTTCGGTGAACTTGATATAGAATATTGGCTTGTTGTAACTTAGGAGCACCACATTTATATAGCCAACATTCCCTATAACTTGAAGTCTTGGTAATATTATTCTCTTTTAGAAACCCTAGATACAAACACGAATATCGTGACAGTTTTAAAACTTGTAAACAAGATGCTTCCAAAGCATTTTGACTGGCTCTGTATACACCAATCGCGAAAGCGATATTTTACACCCACCATTTTGTTGTTCTTAAAGTCACAAATAATTTTAATGCACAAATATTCCTCTTGTTTCGGCATCATTGGTTGTTTTTTTTATAGTAGTTCGTTAAATATTTACTCAGAAAGTTACTTTATAAGTATAATATAAATTTACAACTTAAAACAAAATATTTTATAAATATGACTTAATTGTATTCAATTTGCAATATTTTAAGTTACTCTTCTAAGAGAGCAGTAAGGATTTTTCTTCTATTTTTGAAGATCTGTTTGAATGCAAAGATACTCAATTTAAACATAGATGGTGAATACTTAAAAAAGAAGTGGTTTCGTTTAAATTTAAGCGGAAATGATGAAAAGAACAAATACTCAGATGGTTCTTCCTTATTTATTATTATTTTGTGGCTCCTTTATTCAAATACTGTGAAAGGCAATAAAGGGGCCATTTTTGAAAAGAGACCAATATAATGGTTAATAACGTATTCGTAGAAATAAGAAATAAACCAAAAAAAAAAGGTTATTTGACCTTCTTCTTTTTGATAAAAGAATGATTGGTCGTCTTCTCCTTTTTAAGGACCAAAGAATATCCAAACACTAACAAATACTCTCCTTTTTACTATATATACTTTACTTTTTACAAATACTCTACTGCTAAGGTTTGCTGGGTAGCAAATAAGGTTGGTACGTCCCCTCTCGCACTTTTTGCCTTGCTAAAAAAATTTATTCACTTTGCCTTCTTTGGACACAGTCTATATCAAAGAGAGCCATCCTCCATTTCAGCTTTACTCTTCCGCCATTGTTCCATGAATAGGCTTATTACTATTGTTATTATTAAATTTATATTCTTCCTTTTTAAGAGGGCTCTGCACAGCATTATTATACAGTATTATTTATTTCATTTTGTATACAAATGCTTGGTTAACTACCTGTTATTTAATACAATTAAAGTTCAAGAAATTAATAATATAATAAACATATAAATGCATTACCAACAAATTTTTTTGTTGGCAGAACTGACAAAAACTAATGCCAAAATGACAATCACCACAATGGATATTCTATAGTCTACCAGGAATCGCTACATCAATTTCAAGGTTTTTCCCGTTCAGAGATTTTCCTGGAGCATGGAAGGGATTATATTGTTTTTTTATTTAAATATAATAACTATATAACTTGCAAATGAATCCCAAACAGTCCATCGACGAATTTTCTGTTATTAAAATTTATAGAGTTCACTGTGCAACGAAGTCTTAAATCTTTTCATCAAAACGTATATCTAACCAATCCAAAGCCTTCCATAACTGCCAGCTACTCCGTCTGTTAAGACAATGTCCATTTAGCCTATATTTTTGTTCAGCTGAAAATTAAGCTTTCGCTTTCTAAATGCTACAGAACAACAATTAATAGAATATCTCAAAAACGAAAAATTGTTTAACATTGTTAGGTCAAACTTGGTTATTTCGGTTACATACTAACAACAGATCAGTCCCCGAATTTTTTCGGGCAAGAACCATCAAGTAAGTGCTATTTTACTTAATAATTTTTTCAGTTTTCGTGATTTCCTACACAATCGTAAATTTCCTATTGTAGCGTATTTGCATGCCCATTAGAGTAATTCATCCCGTACCATAATCTGGTTTCCAGGAAATTAGAACTTTCCAGGAACTCTAATAGGAGACCTTAGGCAGGTCTTGCCGAAATAAGTGGGTTAAAGGGGAGTGAAGCAACAACAGGCAGAAAAACAAGCAATTCTTGTACAACAATAATTTTATTGAAGAACTAGTTGTCTCCCAGTCCTTTTGCCTCACAACTGGACGTGAAAGCGCTCACTGACTAGTGGGTAAGCTCTGGGAATCACACCGATTGTCCAAAGGTCAAACAATCCCTTCTAGATCTGTCCATTAGTAGCTGGTTAGAAGATGTTGTTACATCAGTCTACAATTAGGCAGATTGTAGAACCTGAGAATCTGTTAGCAGAATGAATGAATAGCTAATATAATAAAGATAGAAGAGGATCTGATGATCGCTCAAGTTGAGCTTGAGACGATATAAAGCCAAATAAGATACCAAAGTACTTATAGTATTAAGTACTGAGTCAGAATAAGAAATGTTGCAGTGTATACAAGCTCTAACGGCCGGAGGGATTTCGTTTTCGACATGTTGGCTACACTGTCGTGTAGCCTGATTCCTCCCCTCCGCAACGAGACCGGTTCGAGGTGAGTACGTTGAGAATCGTCGACGCGACAATACGTTTCGTGAAAAATGTCAATCCAATCTCCCGCCAAGTGTGAAATATTCAAGGTCGGGCAAGAGTTTTTGAGACGCTACAAACTCCATGGAGATGAATTTCACCGCTCTATCATTACTGGAGATGAAACTTGGGTTGCACACTACACACCTGAAACCAAAAGGCAGTCTCAACAGTGGCGTCACACCTCTTCACCCTCCGCCAAAAAGTTCAAAACCACAATTTCAGCCAAGAAAATCATGGCATCCGTGTTTTGGGACTGTCAAGGCATCATTTTAATTGAATATATGCCTCAAGGGGAGACCATCAACTCGGCAAGATACTGTGAGACCCTAAAAAAATTACGGAGGGCGATTCAGAACAAAAGGAGATGCATGCTGACAAAGGGAGTCTGCCTGCTGCACGACAATGCCAGACCACACACGGCCAACGCCACGAAGGAACTGCTTGCCTCGTTTAAATGGGATGTCCTGAACCATCCCGCGCATTCCCCTGACCTAGCACCTTCAGATTACTATCTCTTTACCTCCCTGAAGCTGCACATGGGTGGAAAAAGGTTTCCAACCGACGAGGAGATGAAGGGTAAGTGGACGAAGGGGTTGGCGGAAAACTACTTCGAGAAAGGCATCAACAAATTAAAACCCGGTTCATCACCTGCATTGTGAGGAATAGTGACTATGTCGAAAAATAGCTTACATATGTACTAATGTAACCAGGTAATTTTTTTGTTCAAATAAAAATTTTTGTAACCTACAAAAATTCAGTACACTTACTTACTGGATATGCCTCGTACTTGCCTTGGAATATTACAGCTGTTAGACTTCATTAAATAGGAAGTCGTTCTCTGTGGTGAACAGATTACGTCCAAGCGGAACACATAACTTAGGTAGACAGTCAAGAGACACCTATCTTGAAGTAAAGATAAAAATGTAATATTACGTATGAGCATTAAACTAATGTTGAAGGCGCTAATAGAAAAACGACAGATTATCTTTATAGGCGATTTCATATATCGCACAAGTGGCATCTGCCAGCTTATAATAACTAGAATTAAATAGTGAGTTACAGATATAAAGGATAGGAAAATTATCTTTAGTCACAGATGGTTGTAAGAAGTTAATATATAAGCAATTTGCATTTACCAGGTTGACGCTGCCTGAAGTTGGTTGAATTAATGGTCACGGGCCCTTAATAGGCACTAAATACCTAATTAAATTATCAAATGAATATTAAATGTATCACGAGATGAGGCTATAACTTATGATGCAACACAGGAAGTAAATACAACAATTCTTTTTTAGCAAATATAACACTACAACATTGAAGAAGCAAACACTTAAACACAACTCCGTTACACAACTTCAGAATTAAAACAGCAAAAGATCTTCAAGATTAGAAAAGTCGGTCGCGTCTCTTAAGGCGTCGGTCAGGCGTCTCTTTTTGAAGTATATGTCTATGAGCTTTTCACGCGAAGAGAAAAACAATTATTAATTACCCCCTTGCCTGGGATGTAGCGGAATCTAATTGAGTAGACGACCGAACTAAAAGTTAGATATTTCGTTGCACTTCGACACCTTAAAATTCCAGAAATATGTAACACCTATACTATCTTCACACTTAAATAATGTAATAGGATATGAAGAGAGGGATCTAAAGCAGAGAGAGAGACACACACACAAAATTTGAGCGTCTCACTCGCTACTTAGGCCAGACAGACTAGAATGGGAGACTCAGTACTTATACAGAGAGACAGTCTTTCAAAAATTTATAAAGCAGTTACAACGCGTCAACAACCAACGACTACACTTCTCTTTATTCATTCTAAATCTGTCGCTATCAATTTCTATATTCGTGTAAAGACCTGGCAGTTTGTGTTACTTCTTCATTATACAGTGTTCAACATTAGTTCCAGTTAATTTATCTCCCAAACCCAATTCTCTCCTTTTCTTACTCATTATAATAACTACCACTTTTATTTGAAACATTTTACCGGGAAAATATTTTGGGGGGGGGGATTCTGGGGAAGCAGTACTTTATGCTTTTGTTTTCTAAAGTACCACTTCCTTTTATTATATGGTTTTACCTGTTACATAATGTTGATAGAGTTCCAAATTAACAGAAAATTGTTTTTGGGAAAGTTGGCATCCAAATGTTCAAATTTATAGAAAAGGTTACTGAATCTTTTTTTTTTTTTACTTTTATTTTTTTTTGAAAATGGTTACAACAATTTTCTTTAAACTTGTTAGATAAAAATGTATCACTTTAACTGAAACATTTTTCTGAAATATTTTATTTTTGAGAGGTATCGGCGGGGGGGGTGACTCTCAGTTAGTTTAAATTCAAAATTTGCACAAGCTTTGTTGATTTTCATATTAGTGCATTACATAAGGCTACTCAGGTATAGAGATAACCCCCACCACTAGCCATACTAAACATTATTGCAATTTTAAACAATATTTCTTGATTTAATTATATTATTTACAATAAGAGAAAGTCATGTGAGTTCGAATCGTTAGAAATATTCTTCAACACCACTCACAACATATATTCTCTTTGGAAAAAAAGTAGAAAATTGTAAAAGATTGCGATTTATCTTTTGTAACATTATGAGAAAGTTAAAACTGTTAGTTTTAAGATAAACGTTTATAAATAGATAGTCCCGTAAAGTTTTTGTGCATTGAATTATCTATAGATTAACACTATTTTCAACTGTTTTAATCTGTGCCAGGTGATACATGTTAGATTAGTTGGACAACATAGCTTCATTTACTAAAATAATAAATGTCTTATCCATTGTTAATAAAAAAATCCACTTCTAGGATTAGTATTTTAGACTGGAAGTAATAAATAGCAGGTGTGACATTTTTGTAAATAAAAATAATATAGTAATAAATCTGTATAACATGTAAAGACTGTGCAGCATGTTATTGCAGAATTTAAATCCAAGTGAACCTCTAACAATACTATGCTACTGACATGCTGACAGTAATGAGTTTATCCATCCATGGAACCCACACTTTGTATTGCCATAGTGCTACTTGTTTAATTGAACAGTTTTGGAATTTATACAGCAATTGTACTATACAGAGAGAGCTCAGTAAATTTACAACTGAATGAACATGTATAATTTTATATTTATATAATTTTTTTGTTTATTTCATAGTTGAAACAGTTTAATTATATAAGTGAATACTAAAAAATTGGTCCGTATAACTATAGTACAAACATTTATTATATTACATAATTTTATTAATAAAAGTTAATTACGATTCAAATCTGTTGGATCCCTCCCCTGGGACTTTCCTAGAGATAGTATGACTAAGAAATATAGCTTCGTCAGAAATTTTTCTACGAAGCTAAGTACGAAAGGAGAGTGGAGCGATGGATCCGCCCTGGACAGCATTAGCAAGCATGCCATTAAGTGGTATACGGATGGGTCTAAGACCCTCGAAGGAACCGGGGCAGGGGTGTTTGGGCCTAGAATCAAACACTCAGAACCCATGGGTAGGTTTCCTAGCATCTTCCAGGCGGAAATCTACGCTTTTGGAAGGTGCGCCCAGGTGAACCTTGATCGGGGATATCGGAATCAGGAGATAGTTATCCTATCCGACAGCCAGGCGGCCATTAAAGCACTGAGCTCTTATGTAATCAGTTCTAAAATAGTATGGGAATGCCTAGGCAAGATTAATCAACTAGGCAGGAGCAATAAGGTTACCCTACATTGGGTGCCGGGACATGTCGGCGTGGATGGTAATGAGGCAGCTGACGCCCTGGCAAAGGAAGGCGCTGTATCTCCTCTTATTGGGCCAGAGCCCTTTTGTGGAGTCAGTGACCAGGTACTTCTAGAAGAAATCAAGAAGGAGGAGGTGGCTAAAAGAGCTCGTCTCTGGTACACCATCCCGGGACTGAGGCAGGCCAAGGTCTGCCTGGGTTGTTACAACCAGGAAAGGTCGAAAGCCTTCATCAGTCTGAGTAAGAATAGGATCCGTATTCTTACGGGATTCCTTACGGGGCACTGCAGACTCAGGGGACACCTGAGAAAGCTTGGCCTAGCAGGTGACGGCATATGCAGATTCTGTGGAGAGGCGGAGGAAACTCCGATACATCTCCTCACGGACTGTGATGCCGTCATTCAAAGAAGATTCAGTAGTCTGGGTTGTTACCAGATAGGGGAGGAAGAAATACCTACCCTAGAACCTTCCAGGATCCTGAGATTCCTCAGGGAGCTAAACCTGGAGAGGGTGCTATAGATGAGCTGGCTCATCTTATGCACCAGAGGGGGTACAATAGATCAACAAATGGTCGCGGTGCGGAACCCTCGGGAAAAAAAAAAAAAATTACGATTCAAATATGCTATCATCATCATCATCATCATTAGCCGTGGCAACCTCTAATTAGTCCTGGCCACGTAATAAGTCTCCGCTAAACCTCCTTCTCTTGGGCAGTTCTCCGCCAATTCCTAGCTCTACGCAGGACCATCGTATCCCCGCCTGGGAACTCCATGCAATCATCTCAATCATGTCTCCCGCCACTGTAGTGGCTCCAGGGTTCCATCCTTACTTCATAACCAGCCCGTCTCAAACGTCCCAACTTATTCTCCTAGACTTGCTTACTGTCTAGAGCATGCCTGTATGAGTTCAATGTATTCCAGTAATTTGAAATGTTTTTTAAAGAGTATACCTCACCTCAAGTGAAGCCAAACAAGGTACTAGATCTATCACTTTGTAAACGAACGTTAAGTTTTATTTATTTATTTATTTATTTGGAGTGCATGTGCCAGTACTTTGTATAATTTGTCGGATTAAGATGTAGATATAGGGTAAAGCTAGGAGAGATGACGGTCGTAGGGAAGAAGACGGAGGCTTTACTTCTCTTGTTTGCCACCGCGTGGCTTATTGCAAGTTAGTCGAAGGTTAGTGAGATCAGAAGCAAACGTATTGCAAAATTCTTCAGTTATAGTAGTATATATTTTTATATATATATTTTTACATACTACTAGCTGCACCCGGTCCGCTTTGCTGGTCCCTAATATATATTTGAAAGTAAAAAAAGTTAATTTATTTTATTAGAAAATATTTATTGAAATGAAAGATAATAAGAGTGAAGTGAAAATAACTTTTTTTTTTGAATAATAAATTTTAATGAAATACAATTTTTCAGAAAAAAATGCATACATTTTGTTAAAAATAATATTTTTATTGTAATGCTTTTCGAATGAAAAAATTATTTTACTTATGGTAATGCTTTTTGATACACAATATTTATTTTTCTACCTTCTGGGCATATATATATACAATGCGGAAGGTTTGCCTACTCGCATGCAAGCTACGTACAGTTGACCATGTGAAAAACATGGGTTTTCCAAATTTAATCCGTATATTTTAAGTGATTGGCCTTGTGCTTTGTTGATGGTTACGGCAAAAGCGAGCCGTACCGGAAACTGCAATCGTTTAAACACAAAAGGTGTTTCTGAAGGTATCATGGGGATGCGGGGCAATAGAACGTTTTCACCATTGAATTTGCCAATTAAAAATGGTTGCTTCTAAAACATTATTCATTATTTTTTCACGGCAAGTCTAGTTCCATTGCCAGAGTGGTGGGTCGATGTTTCGCAGAAGGATAATAGGAGCCCCAAACTTTCAGATGCAGAATGTGAGGTAACAAACCTGGCAAATCAAGCGAGTTTAAATTCAGTGGGATAATTAACGGATTCATAACAGTAATTAACTGATTCGAATTTAAATGTTTCGTTAGGCATTATATTTTGAATTTTAATGTTAATATCATTTACGTCAACATTTTTTTGGTAGCGAATATTGCACGTCCTGCTAAGCATTGATGATTTCTGTAATTTTGTTCAATGAATGGATATTTTTTCAATTTTTCTGCAAATTTTCACAATAAAAACACTGATAGTTTTCAATAAGTTTGGTGTACTGACTTGAGAGAGAACTATCATGGTTGCTTGAGAATTTTTCAAAGAAAATTCATTTGTAGAAGCCTCGGGTGATGAAGAGAGATGTGAAATGTAATTGGTGTGTTGAGTTGTTGTATGTTTGTAGTAGCACGAGCGGTTTACAAAAAAATAGTACAAAAAAAAAAAAAAAAAGGGCTTGTAAAATATGTTGAAGAGTGAAGTATTAGAAATAATCAAGAGATCACACTGTTTTTAAAATAGATATATTCTCTAAGTGAAATTAAGTTACTTTAAAATATCACAATAATATGCTTATAAGTATACTGAAATTAATTGGAATAAACTCTTGTATTATAACTTAAACTGACACAGTCCTGATGTGTTGGTGTCTACCACAAAACTCTATCTTAATAAATGATCTAGAATAAAGGCAAATCTCTATCACTGGCATGAGTTTATGAGAGCGATTCCTGAAGCAAGTGTTCTGGCTTTGAAAGCAGAATGCAGACTGTCCGAAAGAATGCCTTCTCTTACAAAACAGTTGGCCAAGTGGCATTGTATTAATTTAACGGCTTCTTGCGCCTTTGTCTCTTGGTTTGCATTGACCTAGATTGTAGTATACCTGGCTCTATCCCCATCACTAAATACACTATTTGAACTATCTAATTTTCACAAAACTATTTTCCAAAACTATTATTTTTCCATTTCGTTCTTCCCCTACAGATGTTACATTTTCTTAAAAAAGTCATTTTATTGATTTTATATTTTTTGATTGAAGAAAAGTAAAAATTTACTAAAAATTAATAAGTTTCGTGAAAATTCTGTCATTTATTAGTTTGTAATACGCAGTAAGTGATAATCGTGAAAGTGTTTCACTCAAGATTATATTTTTTCGCTTCAAATATAAATAAAATAAATGATATAGAAACCATAAAATGTACCAAAATATAAAACAGAATGTCATTCACTAAACCAAGTTTAGCAGTTATGTGTTCAAATACCTAAGGCGGAAAACATATGTAAAAAGATGATAACAACAGGCCACATACGACCATAAAGAAATCAAGTGAAAATATGCGCGTTATTATTTTTCTGTGTGTATGTTTGTTCAGAAAAAAAAAATGTATTATATGTATGCAATAAAGCAGAACGCGTTTATGGTTTGAGATGGGAAAATGTATTATTTTCCACACTCTATAAGATGCTGTATGACAAAAAAAAAATAAAAAAAAATGGTTGGCTGGTTGCGTTTCTCTGAATCAAACAGAATAACTGGGGCATTTTTTTAAACCTTCACTCCTGCTTACAACGAATACTTAGAAATATTTACTTAAAAAGTTAAGTTTAAATATAACGTTATAAATGTCGTTTGAAAGAATAAATAAAAAAATAAATATACGAATAAACCAAAATAACACTGGGAAGTAAGTCAAAATATGTACAATTAAGAAGGGATCTCAGGCAGGGCGATGTGCCGTCAGACAAACTATTTGGTTGTGTGCCAGTGGAAGCATTTAAAAATGGTTGCTGGGAACATCAACGGAGATTTACTAAATGTAATGAAATTAGCTGATGATACCTTTCTTATTGGGAAATCTCAGGAAGAAATAGTAAATAAATGAGTGGTTGATGAGAGTGGCTGGTAAAATAGGATTAAAAATAAATCCTCAGAAAACTAAGATAATAATGATAAATAATGTGGAGGAAGTGAAAGTAGAAGTAATAGGGAAAAACATAGAAGAAATAAAAGAGATTAATTATCTAGGTCATATGATAGATCCAAGAGAAGGAATAAATAAAGAAATAAGTAAACGAATAGGAATAGGATGAAGACCCTATAATAAATATAGAAAACTCTCTAGGCCGAACACAGAGATGGATAGCAAGACAAAATTAGGGTACTCTGTGGGGAGGCCTACATTAATTTATGCTTCTGAAACCTGGCCAATAACACAGTACAATTTAGAAAACCGGTATTTTATCCGTCGTAGCATGCATATTGGTTTTGTTCCTGACCGGTTCCGGATATTCATCCATCGTCAGAGCAAATTCACCAAGTTCGTGTAGACCAATTGTATATACAATTTCAACGAAATGTTTCTGTAGACTAACATTTGTTGGTTGTATATACAATACGTATATACAACCATTAAGCGTGAGTCTACAGAAATATTTCGTTGAAGTGAACTCTCTACACGAACTTGGTGAATTTGCTCTGACGATGGATGAATATCCGGAACCGGTCAGAAACAAAACCAATATGCATGTTACGACGGATAAAATACCAGATGTTATCCAGCATTGCAGACCCAGCCACATTTTCAACAATTTAGAAAGGTTAAGAAGGACATAAAGATAAGCATAAAAGGTTAAAAAAGTAATGCATGGATAAGGAAGAGAACAGGCATGGAAGATATAGGAAGGCATAATGGAACTGTGGAACTGAGAAGGAAAAAGGGTCGATCAAGAACCAAGCGGGACCAAGAAATGAAGCACGTGTGTGTGTGTGTGTAGGTGAGACTTGGAGAAGGGTGACTAGATCGGACTGAGTGGGAGAGGCTGTCTGGTGTTTATATTGAAGCCTGGTTCCCAAAAGAATAAGACACTATTAATTGTTGGAAATTATATTTTTTTGTTATTGTTTTACATTTAACTTTATTTATTTATTTTTTTCTTACAAGATTAATTTTATTTGATGATAAATGATTAATATTTTGTTTTTTAAATTTCACTTTGGACACAATTCAATCGCCCCGAAGGTGGTCACAGCCTAAGCTAAGTTAAATATAGTTATATCTGTGTAATCTTTTAGTATTTACATTATGTTATTTATCTGTATTAACTGATATTTAATAAAATGCCTTATTTATTTATTTATTTAATAGGTGATAGAACCATATACTTAAGAATGGCACTATAGAAGAAAACATAATTTTAAAGCTCCCCCCAAAACACTTCAATAAACAATCTTCCTAGAAAAAATTTCAAATATAAGTGATAGGCCTATATACGCATGCTTAGTTTATATGAAGTTACAAAAAAAAAAAAAAAAAATCATTGTAATCTTTTTTTAATAAAACGCGAAAAATGAAAAAAAAAAATGTACAATCGTAAAACTGGACTTCCGTTTCATGAATTTTGTCGGAAATCTTCTTGATATACTTACGACACTCATACTTCAACGGAATATCAACAAGTTTGAGCTTCCTGAGGTTTTTCTCGTTTTTGAGATATTTTCTTGACATACACATGCATGCACATAAAGATCATTCGTTAAAAATTCATTTTTCGTTCTCAAGGGACACTGTGAGAAAGTAGAAAGTAAAATTGTTTATAAAAACTTGTAATTTTTTTCTTTTTTTAAAAATAGCTATATATATATATATAAAACTATATATATATATAGAAAGAGAAACATATAGAGTGAAGACAAAAATCAAATTATAAATGTAGAAGCAATTCACTATATACCGTTCAAGTGTGTATTATTTCCAGTATGAACTTAAATATGTGAAGTAATCATGCGTTGAAAGATAAGAACCTAACAGAAAGATATCAACACCTGCCGACACATATGTATGTGTATCCTAAGTTATGGCCCATAACTGCAGTTCAGCCTGCTGAGAGATTACAGAGACTACTTTGATCACATTCTCTCCTCGACCAGCCAGCCATCCATGTTGCCAATGATTGATATCTGCCCCTCTCTTGTACTTCAATATGGTTTTGATTTACCTTGGTCATTTACTACTGTAATTTCTCCCATAATATAATTTTTCATCACTAACTTCAAAAGAAAATTACTTTTTAGGAAATAAATTAATATATCATTTAATGTTAGTCAAATTCAATTTAAGAAATCTATTGTGAAGTACTTATCACTTTTTAGGACTTTCTCTTACACCATTTAATTACAATTATAATTTTTTTTTTTTAATTTAGAATTTTTGCTCAAATTTTGCCCCAACGTAAATATAGCGGCCATGGGGGAGGGGGGACATATATGGTAGGTTGTATCTGAATGTGACTATAGACAGATCACACATTGACAACGTCCATATCAAACACCAATATTTGAAATCTAACAACCAGATTATGGTAAAATTAATTTCTTCATTAAAAAAAATCACAAACAAGGATAAGAATTCAAGATTAAATAAAACATATTTGTCTCGGTCGTAGCATGCAAATTCATTTTGTTCCTGACCGGTTTCGGATTTTCATCCATCGCCAGAGCAAAGTCACTAAGTTCGTGTTGTAATGTGATGGCAAGAAGAAAGAAGATATAATTTTTAAATAATAAATAAATTTAAAAATTATAACTAGTGGTTCCAGCCAGCCGCTATCTGCAGGTCAAGAACCGCGTCAAAACCCTTTCAAACAGGGGTCAATACACAGTCAAAAGAACCGCCGGCAAAACCTTTTCAAACAGGAGTCATTATACAGTCAATGTACACCTGGCCTGTATTTCCTTCATACAAGGGTCAATGTACACTCAAGAGGCCACCTGGCTACCATCTGTTAACAAACAGCCCTTGTTAACTACCGAGGTCAGTATACTATGAGAGATGTCTTAGTGTGGCACGTACTTACACATCAGCCAATATGTGAGTAATGCAAATATAAACGTCGCCCCACTAGAGGAGGGAATCAGTCACAAATCAGTATCACATCAGTTCACAATCAGTTATCAAGCAGTTAAGTTTCACACACCGCGAGCGCGTCCCTATTCAGGGTTTTAAACACCATTTCTTTAATATTTATTAATCATTTCATAATTCTTATATTCAGTTACAATTGTGCATCTTAGTTTATCTATTTCAAAACACTTTAAATTATTTGTTAAAATATAGTTTATTTTCATAAATCAGTAGTACGTATTTCGAATAACAACTCTCTAAAACTCTCTAACTAACAATCACTTACTCCTCACTTCAACTCCCGATACCAAGACATCTGATTCCAATACAGTGTAGAGGGTTCACTTCAACGTAATGTTTCTGTTACACTCACACTTGTTGGTTTGTTGGCTGTATATATGTGCGGGGATATAACAGAAACATTACGTTGCAGTGAACTCTCTCCACGAACTTGGTGAATTTGCTCTAATTATGGATGAAAATCCGAAACCGGTCAGGAAGAAAATCAATATGCTTCCTATTACGGATAAAATACCAGATGTTTTATCCAGCATTGCGGACCCATGCACATATACAACAAAACATATTTTGGTTTAGATCATGATGCGTAGCGAGTGAGTTTGGCTCAAGACTCTGTTACGATTTAAATTATTGAAAGACTCTTTTGGTAACTTAAAAGTAGCAAAACGTTCACTTTACGTTAGTCTAAACACTTCAATAAATCAATCAAAAAAAACCTTACACGATCATGCTTTTAATGTGTGATGTTGTTTCTCTTCCTTATTTGCTCCGTTTCCTGATTATAAATATGCTTTTTAATTTATTCAGCGTCTTTTAGAAATAAACACAGAATTATTAACAAACAAAAAACAAAACAAACAATAAATAAAGTAATTGTTATAAGACCAGTGAAAGCTTGCGTGCCAAAGTCTCTTTATTCATTTAGGTCGATGAAACAGAATCTGCTCCAGTTGCATCACCCTCGATGTCCACTGTACAAACAGTTTGGCACAGGAAAACATTGGCTGAAACACTAATTTGCTATATGTGTACTAGAAAACTGGATTCTACCTAGAATTCCAAGACAAAATTAAAGGCCCAAAAATAGCGGCTCACCGAGCAAGGCATGTAAATTATCTTTTACAAAGTAATAAAAATTACGTACATAACTGGTTTTTTTCGTTCCCGACTTTTCTTTCCGAAATGAGACAGTTCATCCCTTCAAATAATTGTTGCATTATTGTAACAAATATATTATAATCCAACGAAAATTTTAGACAAAACGTACTAAATGGTTAACTGAAAGTTAATTAAGTATTAAGTTTGCATAAATAAATAATAATTGGGTGTAATAATTTAATGCTGAAGAAAAAAAAGGTTCTTTTTACTTTTTCTCTTACTCCGGGTAAGAGGAAGTATTTTATTCGTGTCAAATTTTGGATATCAAGATTCACTGAAAATATCCGTTTTGAGGACCCCCAAGTTCAAAAAAATGATTTTTAGCAATTGGTGTGTGTGTGTGTGTGTATTTATTTATTATTTATTATATTTTTTATCAACAAACGGC
>JAAEAF010011956.1:0-13750 GCA_011037195.1 Triatoma infestans | reverse complement strand
CAACAAATAATGTAATGGTAGTCATGTAATAGTTGAAATTCCCGTTTCTAGAACAGATAGAATAGGAGCTATAATGATATTTAAATTCCACGCCATTTAGTTCCGGCCTTCGCAAACTAGGGCGCTACTAACTGTAGCTTCCCACTTGCTGGGTCAGCACCGACTTTGCCCTCACGGGAATCGAACCCTGTATTCTCACACGAAAGGCGAATGCGTTAGCCACTTGACCAACGCGTGAGGACGATGATATTTAAAACTTCTAGTATTTTCTTAACACTGTTATCACAAAGGGAAATGTCATTTTTTTTTAATGGACTTTAGTTAACTTTATTAGAAAAGTATTTTATAGACGGTTAATCAATTATGGTATGAATGAATTTAGTGTGAGGATCGGTTAAGAAGAAGAAACCTTCAACATTATGCCCAACATTTCGTCTCAACATCTGTAGTCATTTGCGCCCGGAGCCTTCTCAGTGCACTGCCGGCTTCCGGACAGTGTTTCTTCCGTTACAGACAACACTGTCCATCACCGGACTCAGTGAGCTGTAGGGGCTCCTAGGAAGAGAAAATCTAAGGGGAGCAACTGGATTCGAACCCGTGATCTCCGCGTTGCTAGTCCAGCGCGCTACCACTGAGCTAATCCCTTCCCTCAAAGTTTTTAATCAGGGCGTTAATATATAGATAGTCTTGAAAGTTGTGGTGAAAAATATCTTCTTTTTTTTTATGGAACATAAAAACTTTACAAAAATTTTTTGGTGCACCATAGAAACATAAATAAAGATAAAAATAAAAGGTTATTAGTTGTTTGTGTTCAAATCATTCACAAAACTGTTTTGTTTTGTTGATTTTTTTTAACACAAACAAATTAATTAACTTTTATTTTTATCTTTGTTTATGTTTCTATGCTAAGTTTATTATATGTTCCACAAAAAAAATATTTTTCTCCACAACTTTCAAGCCTTGATAAAGACAGGAAATTCTGTCTTTTTTTTTCCTTGACCAACCCTCACTAAATTTATTCATAACATTAATTTCATTATTTAACCAAGTTGACATATATATCCTACGTAATTTCATTTACAATATATTTTAGTATTCAAAATATAATAAAAAAATCTACACGCATCTACTTTATATTATTTATAATCTTAATACAATAATATAAAAAATATTTAAATTATAAAACACACACTAGAGAGAGAAAAAAAAAATACTTATACAATGGTAAAAAATTGTGGCCTCATTCCTTTTAGCCCCTTGTTATCTGTGCGTGTTTTTCGCTTTTTGATCATATTATAAGAATGGTCGAACCTTGTCACCCATTCAGTAAACACGCAAAGGACACCTAACAGGTCTCTTTTTTATTCCATCTTTTAGCTTTTTTATTTTTTATTTTTTTTCCTTCTCTATTTATATGTGTTTAAAATAATAAACAAATAAATAATGTAAAAGGGATTATTGTTTATTCCCCCCACCATAGGATGTTGTAAAAATATTGTTTATTACTTAGGGGTGGGAGAAATAAACTTAGACCAGTGTCGTCTAATTTAATAGCAGTTAAAGCAGTATGACTCAGTTTTTATCACTATCGATTTTTACTTAAAACTGTAGCTAGCCCTGTATCATATCTTTTGAATCCTATATTTTTTTATTTGAAATATTTTTCTGTAAAAATTAATTTTATGAGGTTCTGGGAATTTCCCCAAGAATCCACTAGAACTTCTTGGGCTCTTAGAGTTATATTTTGTATGATAATCTGTTGACGTTGATACCTGTTATAATGGAGAAGGAGAAAAGTTGGGTTAGATTGATAAAAAAAACTAGAAGTAAAGCTGAACACTGTATGATAGAAAAGTAGCTAGCACAAACTGCCTGGACTTTACACTAAAATATATAAAAATGGTAGTGGGAAGTAATGAGAAAGGTTGATGATGCGTTGTGACTGCAGTATGAACTCTGCTGCAAGACTGTCGGTAGATTCCCTCCTATGGCTGACACAGCTGCATTTAAACAGTTTCTCCCACACCAGTATGACCTAAACTACAGAGTGATCCTGTTTTTCTCTCTCTGCTTTGGATCCTTCTCTTCGGATTCTATTATACCTGTCAAAATCAAAATGACTCATTTCAATACATACAAGACATGGACATATGCGGATAATACATCATCAAACATATCACTCATCTAGCCAACCTTGGTGCCGGTCTCTGAATCGTATAAACAGAAACGGGGAAGTTGCTTTCTTCTGGACTGAACATTCACTGTGCCTACCTGCTATGTGTTCTAACTATACAGGGTGTCCCAAGCTATATGGATAACGACTTTTTCTCGGAAACTAAGATAGCTAGAAAAAAACTAAAAAATAGGTGTCCCCCTAGTTTTTTGTTAAAAATCCAAATTTAATTTGCAAATTTGTTTTGGTGCTTCCAGAAGCGAGATACATGCACCAACTTCATTTTTTCAATTGGGGAGGTGTGGTTTTTATTTAAGAAATAGATTCCTCTATTTTTTGGAAGCAAAATTTACTTGAACGGTTTTTTTCTTTGAGCGATATTTTACAAGTTATGAATGAAAACATGATTCCTAAAGAAATTTCAAAATGATATACCGGTTTCTTGATTGAATAAGAAGAAAAGTACTATTTTATTATAAATTTTACTCCTCATTAATTACAGATCTTGCTCTAACTGGTCTCACCATTAGAGATGTATTTCTTTGGTCGTAAGATACAATTGGCAGGAAAAAGCATGTGTATGCATCTCTAATGGTGGGGGCCAGTTCGATCAAGATCTGTAATTAATGAGGAGTAAAATTTATAATAAAGTAGTTTTTCTTCTTTATTCAATCAAAAAACCGTTATAATATCATTTTGAAATTTCTTATAGGAATCATGTTTTCATCATAACTTGTAAAATATCGCTCAAAGAAAAAAACCGTTCAAGTAAATTTTTCTTACAAAAAATAGAGGAATCTATTTCTTAAATAAAAACCACACCTACCCATTTGAAAAAATGAAGTTGGTGCCTGTATTCTCGCTTCTGGAAGCACCAAAACAAATTTGCAAATTAAATTTGGATTTCTAACAAAAAACTACGGGGACACATATTTTTTAGTTTTTTTCTAGCTATCTTAGTTTCCGAGAAAAGTCGTTATCCATATAGCTTGGGACACCCTGTATATGCCTTCATCATTACTATATTTGTATTATGGCATCTAAAGGAAAGGGATTAGCGCACTGGTTGCGTGCTGGACAATCACGCGGCGTCCAGGAACCAGATTCAAATCCCAGCAGTGCTGCCCTTAAATTTTTTTCTCTTCCTAGGAGCTTCTATTATAGCACACTGCCCTTATAATAGAGTGTATACCGTAAACGAGAGAAACACTGCTCGGTACCGGGTAGTGCACTGAAAAGGTTCCAAGGTTCCAGGAGGCGCTTTAGATCATCCAGGTTGCAGTGCACTATCCCCTTTAAAAAAAAAATGTAGAATAGAAACTTTAAGCCCAAATAATAAGTTTGAAGGAAATTTAACAAGTTTATAATTGTATTCACTGGCGAACAGGGAGAAAGTTCCAACAATTCACACTTCAAATTCCTCAATTTTCCCATTGCCAAAGCGCCTTGTGCATTGTCCTGGGGTAAGAGGATTTTTTTTCTTTTGCAAGTTAGGAGTGTGAAAACTGAATTTGCTCTATGCAAGTTTGTGTTGTCACACTGTCTGAAGAACGCGCTATCCTGAAGATGGGAGAACGCCCGAAACCGGTTGTGGCCACAAAATGAAGCAGGCTACCACAGAAAATGTCTCTGATGCTTTCCAGCTCTGCGGAACCAACCACCACAACAATTGTTTGACCCTTTGGCAGGTAGTCAATTAAAAGAATCTCTTTGTAATCCCAAATACACTAGCCATAACCTTTCCAGCCGAGGCAGTTGTCTTTGCTTTCTTCGATGCAGAGCCATCGGCTTCTACCCATAGCATGTACTGTTGTTTTGACTCAGGTGTAAAGTGGTGAACTCACGTTTCATCTATCGTAACAAATCAGCGCAGAAAAATCGGTTGGTTTTCTTCTTTAAAACGGGCACAAACATTGCTGAGACATTCGATTCCTCATTTGTTCGTGATCAGCATTTAACAAATGCCGGCACCACTATCTCATACATCTTTAATTGTCAACCATCTAGAACCATATTGTGGATCTTCTCGATATTTTCTGCGGTAGTTGTAGTTATTGGGCCGTTCTTCACGTGGATCATCTTCAATCGGTGTATGACTACGTTTAAACTCAGCTGCCTACTTTTTTTTTTTTTACTGTTGATAACGAAGGTGCACATTCCCTTATACACTTTCACCAACTTTGGATGAATTTCTGTAGGCGATAATCCATCCAAAACGAAGAATTTTTTGACCAAACGGTATTCATTTTGTCAAAAACACACAACACGCTTACTTTAAACAGTCCTATAAATCAAAACTATTTGTCTTGATCAAATTCACATTTGGCATTTACTTTTGCAATAAGTATGCCAAAATAACAAAAACAGTAATTTGATTTGTAGCAGTGCCATCTATGGGCTCGCCGAAAACTTTTCACCTTACCCTAGTATAATAGTTGCCATATTGAACAACTTCATTAATATCATTATTATTTTCCTTTAGGTGGGAAGAAACTATTTTGAGGCGCAAATAAAATGGGAAATATTATTAAAGGTCCTTATCCGCAACCAAGATCCAAGATACTAAAATGGTCGGAAATGAAGAAGCATTATGAGGTAAGTAATTTTCAATGTTTTGATTTTATTCGATTCTCAGGAAATTATCAAATAAGTGCACCCAAAATAAGAAAACATAAAAAAAAAAGAGTTGTACATAGAACAATTTCAGTTTGTAATGGAAGAAAAATTTTTGCTGGCCGAAATAAAGGGAAACTGTCGTAAAAACATCTCAGACAAGCTATAAAGTTTAAGAATAACCGCACTACTATGGATATAAACATTTATATTTCGAAAGTTTACGTAATGGGTCAATTGTACCCGCATGAGTTATACCATTAACTTTGTTATATGACCTTTGTTTCAATGTCTATTCTGGATTAGGCAGTAACTAGCAAAGTAGCAGTCATTTACTTTGTGATGTAAATAAGAAATTAAATTGTTTTTATAGATTTTTAATTATATTATATATTTTGTATGTTTCATTTTAAAACATATTCTTATATTTTGAGCTGTTGAGTCGCGGATGGTTGTAGTATTAATTAGTAAAAAAGTGAAAAATTCTGCAGGGAGACTTTTATAAATTAATATTGTTCAAGCTCAGCATTTCAGACGTATTCTGTTCTCTCTCAAGAAATGTGCCAAAGTTCTAACTTACTTAATACAATTTGACCTTGGCCTATTTGCCTCAAACGCTTGCTTTATTTAACCAAACTAAGAGAGTAAACTAGTTCGTTTACATAGCATCACTTTCTAACCCCATTAATTAACGTTTAAAATGGTGAAAATTCTCACTGAAATTCAATCATAAGACCCCAGTACATTATGCCAAAACTAGAATTCCGCTGGAGTCTGTTTTCCACTGTGTACAGTTGTTGATATCCTAAAACGCTAGTATTCACCACTTCTACCGACAAATCGCCATCATAGAGATACTGCTCATAAAAATCATGTGTTAATATATCGATTTTAAAAACATTTTTACACCCATCTGGACTTGTTTGTGGGCTTTGGCAAAGCGTACCCACGCCCATTGTAAAACCAAAACCATTCAATCCCAAATTCTTTGCAACATAAATAATGTTCATTTTTGTAGCTTAAAAATCATTCCATCCATAAATAAGGATTTTTAAAATCTCCATTTGGTGACAGAAGTAGCGAAATCCCAAATTTCCTTTTTTTTTAATCAAATCTTGTATGTATTTTATTCTCCTTTACAGAATCCCTAGAAATCTGCCCTCGCAGGTTTTAAAGACAATGCCTTTGTATGTGTAGTTCAGATGTCTTGGAGAGGTGTTGTGATGTGATGAATAGTTGGGAGTTAGTTAGAGATTTTAGAGATGTGTTATTACGAATTTACGAAAATAGATATATGTATATTTTAACGTTTAATTTAAACGTTTGAAAAGATAAACTACAATTAATTTAAAATGATTTAAATTGTAACTAGAATGCACCAACTATAATGATTGATAATTAATATATGTTTAAATACTTAGATAGGGACGCGCTCCGATGTATGAATTTTGCCACTGGTAGAATCTTGATGTTACGCTGATGAAATACTGAAGAATAGTCCTCCCCACTTCCTGTAGAGAGACCTTATATTGCCATCATCACACATTGAAAAGTCTTGTAATTACGGGTCACACTCAAACATCTCTTGCCGCGTGTTGACCCTAGGTCTTGAACAGGTGTTACCAGTTATCAAAGGACTGTAGCCAGGTGGTCGGTCTTTTGAGTGTTTTGTTTATTGCCGTGTGTTGACCCTAGGTCTCGAATAGGTCGGCGAACAGGTGATGGTAGTTATCAAAGGGCTGTAGCCAGGTGGTCGGTCTTTTGAGTGATTTGTTGACCCTTGTGAAAGCGGTGTGACTTTGGCGGGCGGTCCCTTTGACCGTGCACTGACCGCGACTGGCTGGCACCACTAGTTATAATTTTTATAATTAAAAATTATATATTTTCCTTCTGTTATCACTCCTTCTTGTTATCACATTACATATGTGATTTGATATAGCCTAAAAAGAAACACATTTGGTTGTAATTCTCCTTTTTAGAACTAAAGCTACTCTATCGCCACTTTATTTTATTATTATTGTACACTTTGTAAAATATGTACAATACAAGAAAACAAAAAACAGAGTTTATTATTTCTCTCTGATAATAGAAATGAAAGGCAGACAATAAAGATAGAGATAGATAGATAGACTAGATAGATATGTAGATAATAGATAACCTGGCGGCCTGTGCAGTTTGCAAGTGGTGATGCTGCATGAGTAAAACGGAACATGTCTAAATTCAACTAATTTTAATTAAAAATAAATTCACTTGGATATTTTTTTAAGATATTTTCTGTTATACAAAAAACATGATTTCTCAAATAACTAATAAGTAGAAAAAAAATTAAATTATTTGAATATAAAATCCATTGATCCAGTTTTAGTTTTACAAAATTTTTGAATAACTTTTTCATTAAAATTATTTATTTGAGAAATCATGTACTAACTGCTATTTCCTAAATTATAATGTTAGGAATGTAACGGACTTTTGTTTTTTATCCCAATTTTTTCGGGTTATGTCAAATGTGAAAATACAATTTTTTTTAAATATTCAACACTAACACCCCTAATTTTGATAAACCGATAAAAGAATATTTATTTTATTGTATATTTTTATTCTATTAAAAAATAATATTATTGAATAATAAAAAACAAAATTTTTTCCGTTAAGTATTTAATGAACATTCAATTTCAAAATCAACGCTGCCCGGCGAGCAGCTACAATAGCACTAGTCAGGTCACATTATTAAGACACACGAAGCTTGTCGGAAATAACCGAATATGCCCATTTTTTTTTTTACACTGCAAATTGGGGGCAGCGTCAACATCATGCAACGCTTAATGAAATAATTCTTTTTTTAAAAACGAGAGTTTTATTAATGGTATTATTTATCATAAATTTTAAAAATAATTTTTGTAGTTATTTATTTGGAGGTGCTGTAGTGTCGCAGTGCTTATGCACCAGCCGTTACGGATAGATAGATAGTTAGATAGTTAATAGATAGAATTCGTGACATAGATAGTATTTAGTCACATAGATAAAATTTTAGGGTACAAAATGCAGACTCAGCCATATTCATAACCGGAGGTGCGGGCAGTTTATTTTATTTTTTCGATCTCTTATTATCTATGAGTCCTAATGATTAGTTGAGACCAGATAATTTTTCTTCAGAGAAATTATTTTCATCAATTGAAATAGATATTTTAGGAATTTCCTTTGGTTTTTTATAAATTTTTTGTGGCAAATTTTGAAATATCAGTGACATCTTTTAGAAGTTTTATTAATTTAGATTGGCATTTTTAGTGATCATGCTCCTTCTTGATCTCATCTGTTTTTTTTTCTCTCTATTCTCCATATGGGCATATTAAAATAAACTCACCTAACCTTAAAGTTTGCAACTTACTATACTATTTATAAGTTCGAAAGTACAAAATGAATTCCTACTGTTTACAAATTAACTAGGTTTTCAATCAAGTAACTAAATCTTTTAAAGTCTAAAAAACAGAAAATAATAATTAAAAATAGAAATCGAAAACAAATACACCTACTCTCGTTACATTTCACACGAGATTTATCAATATTTATTTTGATCTTGATTTAAACAAGTTTTATGGTCAAGGTCGTCGATTTATTTGGTCGGAATGGCGGTTTTGCTTATCTACCGTAAGTAATGCTATTAAATGCTTGAATGGTAAACAAAAGATATATACACTTTCCCCCTCTGTCTTCTTTATTACATTTTCCAATAAACAGCTGGCATACAATTTATTTATTATTCTTGTGGGAGAATTTAAAAAAAATATATAAATAAAATAAATCAATATAGTTTATTAAAAGCTATATTTATTAAAATAAAGTAAGGGCTTTTTTTTTTGAGGCTCATAAAATAAACTGTGGTAGAAAGATAATAAATTCAATGAAGGCGACCCTCTGGAGCTAGAAAATAGGACTGAGGACAAAGAAAAATATTTACCACTCATCTGTGGAAAGTGTATATACATATCACATAAGCACAAAACCACATACATACCATATAAGCAGCAAAAAGTTTGGGTGTTATCCCGAAGAGCTGAAAGTTTTTTGATTGCTCTGGGATTGGACTTTTCGAGAAGAAGTTGTGATATACGCAGTATCTAGGGAATCACTAACCTCCGAAATATGGTTGGATGCAAAATACCTGACCCAAGAAAATCCACAATTTTGCCCCACTAGAAAGAAGGAAACGAGACCTAGAAGGCTATAGCGTGGATGCAGGATATTGAACAGGGGATGGCGTCAAGAGAGCTAAGGGAGGGGAACTGGAAGAATAGAGAACCGGTTAAATAAAGGGCTTTTGTGCAAAGAATGATGATATACAGAACACATTCGTGTCGGTAAATACCGTCAAGACATCAAGACACAAAGATAGATAATTGGAAAAGTTCGACCGCTGGATTGGAAACATATTTTACTATATTGTTTCTCTTTTTTAAAGAAACCATAGGGCCTGCTGTGTAAGCTAAGGGATATCCCCTTCCTCATACCTACAACCTTATCACAAAATTATATCTGCAAGACAGACATCTCAGGGTCAGCTGTGGAGCAGCAGACTCAAGTTACAGTTGAACAGAGCTGGAGTCCTCCAAGACAGCATACTCGGACCTCCTCTCTTCACTTTGTACACAGCAGATGTTCCACAGCATCCAAATATTTATCATATCTAATTTTGCGGACGATATCGCAATTCTGTCGCCTCATCTCGGTTCTTGCTATTAGGGCTCTCCAGATGCACCTGAACCAACTGCAGACTTGGTTAGTTCCCAGGAAAATGTTTCAAGTAAAAGTTGATAAGTATTTATATTTGTAGATAGTATAATATGAAGTTTAAAGAAAATCATTGGAGTTATTTATCGAGAAAATCGGGAAAAACTGAAAAAAATCATTCAGTAAAGTGGCACTTCCGGAATGGTCTTTCCAGATTTGAAAAAAAACAGGTCTAAGCCCATTCAATGAAAGACTCTGGATCAAATACTTCAAACAAGAGAAAGAAGATCATGAAACATCAGCTCTTTTGAAGAGGAGAACCAAAAGCGGTGTCTTCTTTGCAAAGAGACTATAAAAGAAGAATCGAAGACGAAAAAATCAGATAGTTAAGAGTCTGAAATGGGTTCATGAAGGCTGTACAGTTGGGATGAAGATGATTTAGATGAATACCAGAGTGTTCCATATCTCAGACTGAGTATATAACAATACATGGTTTTACTCCACACGGTTCACTCCAAGGTTGGCTTGTAACCGTAAATTGTATATGTTTTGATAATGGTAAATAACATTTAAACTAATTAAAAATATGATCTTATAACCTATATACGAGGTGTGTAAATTAAGTAATGAGACTGATTTTTTATCTTTTTTTTATTCAAATAAAATTACAATTCAACATTGTCCCCTTCAAAGTAACTACCTTGGGAAGCCACACAACGCTGAAGAGATTCTTCCATTCGTCATAGCAGTGCTGGAACTCGGATACTGGAATAGACTTCAGTTGGTCGGTTACGGCTGTTTGAATATTCTCCAATGTTCCAAAATGACGTCCCTTGAGGTGATTTTTCAATTTGGGGAACAAAAAAAGTCACATGGACTCAAGTCGGGTGAATAAGGAGGCTGAGGAGCCACAGGAATGTTATTACTGGCCAAATACTCATTAATAGAAATCGCGGTGTGACACGGAGCATTGTCGTGATGCAACACCCACTTGTTTTTTGATGTTTGGTCTCACACGCATGACTCTTTTTCGAAGTCTCTCAAGAACTTCTCGGTAAAAATGTTGGTTTACCATTTGGCATTGAGGCACAAATTCTTTGTGAACGATTCCTTGGCTATCAAAAAAGCAAATCAGCATGCATTTGATTTTTGACTTGCTCATTCTTGCTTTTTTTGGCCTTGGATTGAAGTGTGCCACTGCATGCTCTGACGCTTAGTTTCTGGGTCATACTCAAACACCCAAGACTCGTCTCCTGTAATAACACGTTCCAAAAAATTGGGATCGTTTTCAGTTGCTCCCAAAAAGTCAAGGCTCCTTTCCTTTCTGTGTTCTTGCTCTTGTGAAAGATTTTTCGGAACCATTTTTACACAAATTTTTCTCATCCCCAATTCATTAGTCAAAATTTGATGAACGGTTGTGTGAGTCAAATTCAACTCTTCGCCGATCATTCGGACTGTCAAACGACGATCTGAACGCACGAGATCGCGGATTCTGCCAACATTTTCGTCGGTTCTTGAAGATGAAGGCCTTCCGCTGCGAGGCTCGTCTTCAATTGATTCCCTTCCTTCTGCAAACGACTTAAACCACCTAAAAACCTGTGCTCTCGACAAAACATTGTCTCCATAGGCCTCGCACAGTTTTTCAAACGTTTCCGTTGCACTGTGCCCAAGTCTGAAGCAAAATCTGATAGCACAACGTTGCTCGTAATTGATGTCACTCATTTTTAAAACGCACTGAAAAAACCTTGCTCACAAAAAAAGTCACTACGGACAGTGCAACAACTCTAGCATTTTCAAATTTGCACTGGACGTGTATCAGATGTTTACTTGCCCTACCACGCATGCGCCGCGACTCCAGTGTTGCCAGATCGAACACTAGAAAATCAGTCTATTACTCGTATTACTCAACACCTCGTATGTTGTAGATATGCTATTCATCTTTCACTGTTATTACATGGAAGTTTCAATAACAAAAAAGTAACACTGATATCGGTTCTTTCTCCTTAGCTACCCGGTTCATTTCCAGTCCCTACCGTTGACTCTCGCAAGATCAATATTTCAAGTATGGGCAGGTATCCTAAAATAGCTGTCGGTTATAAAAAAATAGTAGTTTGACTTATATAGTGACACTTTAAAACATTCCTAGATCATAGTTACTGTAATGGAAACCTAACGTTAAACCTCCCATAGGAATATCCCTTTAATGAGTTTAATATCCGAGGAAGAAGTTTTAAATAAAAGTAAATCTATCAAACGGAAGTGAGACTTTATTGAATGATATTTTAATGCTACTGAAATGTTAAGAACTAAACAAGAGATAACCATTGTTTTTAAAATAATTATATTACAGTATTATGTTTATAAATCAATTATTTATCTAGATTATGTGCAAAACTGTTATGTTTTAACTTATGACTGGCACTGATGATAAGAGAGCGCAAGACAAGTGTTCTGATTGAATGTCCTAATACAGACTGTCCTGAAAGAATGCCTTCTAATTGTTCGTTCAAATCTTTTCAAATAATGCTGGTATATCTGGAGGGAGTGTATTGTGTTACCATAACTGTTTCTTGTCCTATGTGTCTTGGTTTGCACTGACCTAAATTACAAAATCTGGCTCTTTCCCCTTTCACTAAAATACACTATTTGAACTAGCTAAATTCACAAGATTATTTCACTTAAACTATTTTCAAAGTTCTTATTTTCTTTCATTTCTTTCTTCCAATACACTATTTATTAATTTTATAAACGACTATATTAATTTTCTAATGCAACTTTACTCTCAGTAGCGTTATGCTTTCCTCTAAAGTACCACTTCAGTATATTATATGGTTTTACAATTTACTTAATATTAAAACACAATAGAACCATTGTTACGAATTCCAAATTTGAAAACAATAAAGTAAAAAAAAAAAAAAAATCGGTTAACCGGCAGTGCGTTTTTACTGAACAGGTTTTTGAGTATTTTTGGAATTTTCTTGAAAACAGAAAATAATTTTTCTTTAAAATGTTCTTTAAACTTTGAATGGTTGCTGCATCGATAGAATCGTAACACTTCTATTTGAAACATTTGTCCGAAAAAAAGTTATTTCTGAAGGAAGTTTGTCAGTTAGTTTAAATTTACCCAAGCTTTCTTGATTCTGACATACAGCCGTACATATAATGTCTGTCGCTCAGAAATTCAAGTAAAATTTCCAACACGTTGCTATTAAAACAAAAAAAAATTCTTGATTAACTTGTATTAATTAGAGTAAAAGAAAGTCATGTGAGTGTTTCACACCAGATTTATTTTTACTCGAGTGAACAGGTGATGTCTGAAAATATATTTCTGGAGAAAAATTTTAATTCGAAAATTTAGCACGATCGAAATACTCCCTCCCCCCCCAAAATAGTATAAAAAAAATGGACTTCATTTATATAAATACTGCTCTAATTATGTTCATACTTCTTCTCAGAAACATATAGAATATTTTCTTATAACCTTAATGAATAGTAAAGTTAGCGTATATTGTTTGGTATTATATTACAATTTAATTCCTGACTATTTTTATTGTCTTAATTACACCCAAGTGCAAACAACCAATATATAGATAGATCCTTGATGCTATTGGTATTAAGGAAGGGCGGGTTGGGGGTGGGGTTAATTTTCTTGTTCCCCCCCCTTTATTGTTTGGGTGTGCTTAGCAAATATTTACTTTATTCCACCTTTAGGAACCTTATCCACCATCACATCTTGTTGATCGCATTCTTTTAATATAGGGTTATAACTGTATTTCTAAATGTAATTATTTTTAATTATTTTCATGGTTTGTTAATATTGATATTATAAATATAGTTCAAAAAAAGTTTATGATGATCATAGGCCTCGGCAGACAAAAAGGAAAAAAGAAAGGTTTATAATAATTCTTGAGGCTTGCACAAAATTTGGTAATAATTTTTTTTTTCATTTCATTTTATTTATTATATATTCAATCAATAGTATATAAGCGCTATAATTATTGTTGCAGTCAATATAAAAGTTTTAATACTCGTCTAATAATAAAAATTGAAAAAAAAAAACAGCTGGTGTGAGCGAAGGGAATAGCTAAGTGGTTAGCGTACTGGACTCCTACGCGGAGGTCCCGGGTTCGAGTCCAGCTTACCCTTAGATTTTTTCTTCCGAGGAACCTGTATAGAACACTGTCCAGAGACAGGCGCCAATGACCATAGATGTTGACGCGCCTTAAAATTAAAAAAAAA
>JAAEAF010011955.1:0-12862 GCA_011037195.1 Triatoma infestans | reverse complement strand
GAAGTACCACTTTACTAGTTGTTTTTTTACGTTTTTGCGATTTTCTCAAAAATGGCTCCGACGATTTTCTTTAAACTTGGTATCTCAACTACACATATAAAGAGCTACAAGTTTTATTTGAAACGTTTCTCCGGGAAAATTCATTTAAGAGCACCTCTGGGGGAAGCATCCCCAGGGTCTCAAAGCTAAAAAAAAAACTTATTTTGGCTACCAATTTCCATTGGTATGGCCAAGCAATCCCACACCAGCCTTGAACTGACCTGATACAGTTAATTGCTTTCCTCGCAAAGCTGCCTGGCTATCTGAGGAAATGACGGATTCTGGAATTCCTCGTCTTTTTATCCCACAGTTGCGCAGATAATTATTGCGTGGGGTTAGATTTTCATCAAAGTGCTATCCTAATTCATTATACAATTCTATCATCCAAACATAATTAGTTAGAAATAAATAGATGGCTGAAATTCCGAGTGTTCAAGAAAATTCGTGAACCGGAAGTGCGCTTTTACTGAACAGTTTTTTCAGTTTTCGACGAATTTCGTAAATTTGGTACACAACTATAAAATTTGTCAATTATCTTTATGAGAACAGGAGTAAGAAAAGTTTGTGTGAGTGTTTCACCCACTTTTTTTTTTTTTTTTTTTTTTTCATTTTTTTATTTTACTCACTTGTTACTAAACAAATTAATTTTATTCTTTAATTTTTATTGTAATAATTTCCAATTGGATTCATCCAATCTCATTTACCTTTCTAATTTGAAATTTATAATTATAGTGGCATCTCGCCACTACTATTTTTTTTATGTATTTTTTTTATCAAAATTATAGGTTTATAGTTTCACTCAAGGAATTTATGTTGTAATAAGTAAATGACAACATGCCCCCATTTTTTTTAGGTGTAACACCTAACTATATTACTTACTTTTGGATATTTAAAAAAAAAAAATAGTAAACTAATGCAAATAACACTAGTTCTAATTAAATTGCACATAATACGTTGATTCTAAAATTTTAATTGTTAATTTTCTTGAAATTTGCATTTTTTAAGATATGCAAACTAAAAAAAAAAAAACTTAGAAAAATATAAAACTGAACTACAGAATTAAGAGTCCATCTAACGGCATATTCAGCATGACAAAAGTATAGCATTTATCATTGAAAAAAAAATATGTACTTAGCATGACTAATTATGTGTTTCTAACTATAATTGATACTACATCAATTTACGTTGTTCGACAGAGAAAACTCTAATTTTTTATTAGTTTTATTTATATTGTGTCTATTATTTGTTTGTGACTATATAATATATATATATATTATTATCTATTATATCCTAAAACAATTTTTTAAAATGGTACGTAGTCAATAAAGCTATATATTATATATCTATATAATCTATAGCTAGTAAGATAATCGTCTACGATATATTAATTTATCTTAATTATTATATTATTAATCATTAATATCATATATATAGTTATCTATGTATATTATAAGTAGTTTCATTTTACGATCTATATTATGTTTCTTTATGAAGTTATAGAGTACTGTGTATGTCTTGTGGTTATTTAAAATAGAAGTTAGGTTCGCGGGTAGTGTGCATCCAGCTTCAACTATGGAGTCCCATAACAATTCTCTTCCACTGGAATATTTTCCACTTTGCTAAAAATCATGTGTTCCGCATCAATTTTTGCATCACATTTGGGCATGGACATTTAGGATCTATCGTGATTCCTAGGTGGTGAGGACTGAAGTTATAGTTGAACCTCAGCCTGCATATAAAGCTATAAAACTTCCTACTTTCGCTGAAGGGGAAACACTAATTAGGGTAAAGCTAGGAGAAATGACTGACTGGGGTAGAAGAGAAGACGCAAGCTTTGATTCACTTGTTTGCCACCACGTGGTGTCATGGAAGTTAGTCCAGGAGTTGAGTGAGACCAGAAGCGAACGTATTGCAAAATTCTTCAATTATTTTGTGTGTTCTACGGACATTTATACGCATCAGCTATATATCTGGTGAATACCTGAATTTTCATAATGCTTAGTAAATTTTTTTTTTATTTATTTTTATATATACTATATTAATTGCAATTGAAATGAAAGATTTCCTGCTGTCGGTAATGATGGACTCATAGACATAATGTGTACCAAGTTTCATGTCGATCAACCATGTTACGACATCTATCCTACCATAGTAGGAGAAACGGCCAAATTTGTATTGTAATATTTATATTTTGTTTCTGCAAGAAATGAGAATGTCTTTATTTTGAAAAATAACATTTTTTTGTGTAGATAATAGTAATTTGCATATATTTTAAAAGCAGTACATCTTTAATATATCTTCTATATTTTGATACAGGGCATAACTTTGAAATGTGCGTCATCTCTCCCTAGCTTTACCCTATAAATTTTACTATTATCAATGTCATTCTTTGGCAGGTTTAACTGCATTTTCTATCAATTTTTTTTTAATAATTATATAATAATAAATTATACAGGGTGTAACAGCAACCTCTGGCAATACTTCGGGATATGGTTATTCACTTCATTTGGAACAAAAAATTTCCAATAAACCATGGTCCGATTCGTTCGCCTTCAAAAGTTATTCTTCATTTTGGAAAATTTTCATTTTTCCTACTTTTTCTCATAAAATTGATTATATCTCAAAAAGTTTTTCACAAAAATCATATTCAATTACACCTTTGGAAAGAGCATTAAATTTCCTATAAGAAACAGAAGTTTTATTTTAATTTAATTAATTATAAGGTTTTTCAGTGACTTTAAACTCAACCCTACAACGCTTCGACAGTTAAAAGCCACTTTTCAATAGTATTTTCTTAGCCTTAGTAAGTACCCAGCACTCTGAGCCATATGTTAAAATGGGTCTCACCATTGTTTTATAGAGAGTTGCTTTTGTCTCCTTGGTTACCATACGGGATTTAAAATATTTATTGAGTCCATAGTAACCTCGATTGGCAGCTATTATACGCATATCTATTTCTCGGGACATAGCATTGGCTGAGCTCACAAATGTGCCCAGATACCTAAATCCTTCTACACTTTCGAAACTATAATTTCCAATCTGGAGAGGATTATTACTTATAGCACCTCCTGCAACCATGTATTTAGTTTTTTCCTCGTTAATTATTAACCCCATTCTTTTTGCTGACTTCTCCAGGGCATTAAAAGCGTCTTTAAGGTCACTTTCCGACCTACTAATTATATCAATATCATCAGCGTATACCAATAATTGTGTCGATCTACTAAATATAAGCCCACTCGTCTGCACTTCTGAGTCTCTAATTACCTTTTCAAGGGCTATATTGAATAATAAACAGGATAGAGCGTCATCCTGTCGCAAGCCATTCTCAGTTCTTATTGTTCTCGACATCTGTGATTGCACTCGTATGCAGCACTCTGCTCCAGCCATAGTCATTTTCACCAGCCTGATCAGCTTTCGGGGAACATCCAAATCTTCCATTGCCTCATACAGACGCACTCTGTTAACCTTATCATAAGCTGCCTTAAAGTCGACAAATAGGTGATATGTTTTTATTCCATATTCCAGCGTCTTTTCAAGGATTTGTCTAAGTGCAAATATTTGATCTGTCGTTGACTTTCCCTTGAAGAATCCACACTGGTATCCCCCTAATTTACCTTCTACATGAGGGAATAGCCGGTTAAATAATACATTCGTCAGAACCTTGAATGCTGTGTTCAATAATGTTATACCTCTGTAGTTATCAAATCACTTATTTGTAACATTTATATAATAAAAATTTGATATTCGATAATACTGCGAAATTTTTGGAGTTAAATTTTAAATACAATACAGTATTGGTTCATATCGGCTGGAATCACACTTTATTGGATGGGCACTTTCCCTCCTCCCACCCCCACCCATAACTTTATCTTGGCCAATTAAAATTTGAATTTTAAAGGAAATTTTGCAATATTTTAGAAAGAATTGCATTAACCGCAATAAAAGAAATTCCTGTAAACATTTCACACCAGATAATCCTGGTTTTCTTTTTACAAATCAGTCTATTCCAGATACCCGTCCTTCTCTATTATATCCATAAAAACATACAAAATTATATGTAATTCTTATTTCATATCATTTTTTGCTAGAAAATATTCCAACAATTGCTGTATTAAAGTATAATTCCAATCCAATTTTCAAAGTTAATTAGTTTGCGTGTTCGTCGTCAGATGCTACGTCATTTTAAAAACAAAAACTAGAAAATAACTTTTCAATCTCTTTGAATCGATTTTATCGATTATTTTTACCTAGGCAAAAAAATAATTCACAAAAGACCTCGTAAATAAAGTGATATACTATATTTGGATATTTCATTATAAGACAATGGAAAAAGAAAATAAGAAATCAATTGTAATTATATTGAGTTATATATTATTTAGTCTGGTATTTTATCCGTCTTAGCATGTATATTCATTTTATTCCTGGCTGGTTTCATATTTTCATCCAATTGTCAGAGCAAATTCACCAAGTTTTTTGAATAGTGAGTTCATTTCAAATTAATCTTTCTGTTACATTCGCAGTTGTTGGTTATATATGTGCGGAAGGTTATAAGGTTATGTTACCTTATAACCTGTGGTTATGTTACCTATGCTCTTGAAATCAGGAGTATACTGTACTAATAAGAATAGATAAAAGTTTCAGGAAAGGCAATGCAAAGTTTATGGACAATCAAAAGCTTGTATAAATGATAAATAAATGTGAAATATAAGCAGGATTAATTTACCTACATATTTTCTTGTATTTCTGGTATAAAATAACCAGATGTTATCCAGCATTGCTTGGATGCATCCACATAATCAATTATATATTATTATTTAATACATAATATGTGTTTTATTTTTTTTTTATTTCATTAGCCGCCACATAATTATGTTGTTTATTGCATTGTTTAAGATAATATATTAAACAAGTTATTAAATACTACCATATAGCTATCAAAAAAATTTAAGGCGCGTCAGCATCTATGGTCATTGGCCCCTGGACCTTCTGAGTGCACTGACGGCCTCTGGAAAGTGATCTCTCATTACAGACAACAATGTCCATCACCGGACAGTGAACTGTAGAGGCTCCTTACTTACTTACTTACTTACTAAACGGTGCGACAGTCCTCAGAGTAGGACCTGGACCTTCTCAATAAGTTTTTCCCATTCCTGTCGATCTTCGGCCTTGGTGCGCCATCTTCTTACCCCAGCCCGGCGGAGATCTTCCTCTACATCGTCCAACCACCGAAGCTGAGGACGCCCTCGTATCCTCGATCCTGCAGGCTTTCCATACAAAAGTTTTGTCGGGAGCCTATTTTGAGGCATTCTCTCCACATGGCCCAACCATCTTAATCTTCCTTTCTTTATATGAGCAACTATATCCGGCTCACCAAATAGCTGCTTCAACTCCTCATTTTTTCGTGTTTTCCACACACCATTTACACATCTTGGGCCGAATATTTTTCTTAAAACTTTTTTTTCCCAAACGCCGAGAATCTTTTCACTTTCTTTGCTCATCACCCAGGCTTCGCTAGCATAAGTAACTGTTGGCCTAATAATAGTTTTGTAGGCCAAAATTTTCGCCTTGCGAGATAAGTAGAGGCTCCTAGAAAAAAAAAAATCTAAGGGCAGCTTATCTGGACTCGAACCCGGCATCTCCGGTATGGGAGTCCAGTATGCTAACTACTTAACTATTTCCTACCCTGTTATGAAGTCTTAATTAGAATGTTTTCGTCATAATAAGTTCTTTTTATCTTTAATTATTCAATTTTTTATGAATGGTTAAACTTATCGATCATGTTGTCTTGTATAAATTTAAAAGTTGAATGTCGTGAAGCGATAAAAAAAAAAAACTTCTTTACCAACATTTTGGCAAATTTATTGGTCTTCTTCAGGATAAGTAAGTTAACTAGGTTGTGATATCAGGCAGAGCTAGTTGCAATAATTATCTGCGCTACTGAGATAAGACGAGGAATTCCAGAATCCGTCATTTACTCAGATAGCCAGGCAGCTTTGCGAGGAAAGCAATTAGCTGTATCAGGTCAGTTCAAGGTTGGTGTGGGATTGCTTGGCCATACCAATGGAATTGGTAGCCAAAATAAGTTTTTTTTTTAGCTTTGAGACCCGGGCATTCAGATTACAAGGCCAAAAAGGCGCGCTAGGGTTCTATTGGAACCCTTATTGGAACTCTAATTGGACATCAACCTTTTTGCGGCCATTCGCAAAGTGCCACTCGAGTGCAGCCATCAGAGCATGGATGCACCGTCAATCCCAAGAATGGTGGGTTAAAACTCCAAGCCCAGAGAGGCAGGCGGAAATATTTATTAATGGGCTAGACTTACTGCATAATTACTCTAACAAGGCCGCGCGGCCATAAGGATGTCTGTGGGTCCCCTTCTTACTGGCCACTGTAGACTTAAGAAGCATATACATCGCATGAAGCTGACAACGGATAGCCTATATAGGTTTTGTCCGGAAGAAGAAATAGCATTGCTTATATTGTGTCAGTGTGAGGGAAGGTATGGGTGAGATTTCTCCTCTTTGGATACAATTTAATCAAGGAATTTTCTTTAATGTTACAATGTTTAGTTGGGCTGGCCATAAAAATGGTGGTGGAGATTTTACTTGTATTTCTGAGGGACCTTATGTGGAGCATTCTATGTCAAAACCAAGAAAGTTTATGCAAATTTAAATTTCAGAGAACTTGACAGACCCCCCTCTCTCAAATCAATATAATCAGGAAAAGGTTTCAAATGAAAATTAATTTCCTATTAATTTTCAAAAAAACTTCCATTCCTCTCAGTGACACTTTAAACATTGTAAAACATAAATTGAAAGAACAGAACACAGAACAATACATAGATCAATTAACAACCATAACCGAAACTACAGTTAAACAAAACTATTTTAGATTTAATAACAATTTCTACCTGGCTACAGACGGATTAGGAATGGGACATCCGACATCTGCAGTTCTATCAGAAGTTTTCATGCAACAACTGGAAGACATTTACGTCCCACACTTAAAAGAACATTTCAACATAACATTTTATGCACGTTACGTAGACGACTCAATACTTATACTCGAACATGACATTGACATAGACACACTCTTAAACTATTTAAACAACCTCCACCCCAATATAAAATTTACACATGAGTACGAGAACGATGGCACTCTCAACTTTCTAGACATAAAACTTACCAGAAATATTAATAAAATAGACTACGCGATTTACAGAAAACCCACTTCCCTTGGCACCATAATACCTTCCAGTTCCCATCATCCTACTCAACACAAACTAGCAGCCCTGAGACACCTAACTAACCGGCTAAAAAACTATACCACTTACAGCGACCAACTACAAACAAGAACTCCACACCATATACAACATAGCCACAAAAAACGGATACCCAACTAGCGTTGTCAACAAATTATTAAGAAAAAGCAAACTGAACCGCAACCAAGACGAAAACCGCACAACACCCAACTTGTTCGTGACTTTCACATACATAGGGAACGAGGTCTACAAACTGACAAACTTTTTCAAAAAACTAGGCTTGAGAACAGCATTCAGAACAAACAATAAACTTGTAAACAAAATATGCACACATACTGAAACGACCAACCTATATGACAAAAGTGGGATTTACAAACTCTCTTGCCCAGAATGCAATTGCACGTGCATAGGCCAGACCGGAAAACGCCTCAAAGACAGGTACGAAGAACACCTACGCTCATACAAATACAACAAAACCGACTCCACTTATGCTAACCACCTTACAAAGAACAACCATGAACCAACCACAAAGTATAGACAAAACAATGGTCATATTACACCAAGGCACAAAAGGAAGACGAATGGACATTCTAGAAAAAAAAGAAATACACAAACACAAGACTATCAACAAAAACATAATGAATGACCAAATAAACTATAATTCAGACACACTCTTTAAGGTCATTCCCCACACCTAACAATATTACAAGCATACCAACAACTAATATACAACACATATCTATGCATATGTGTATATGTATATGCATATCATATGTGTACACATATACACATACCCACCCACATATTATAAAAAAAAAAAAAATTACATGATGCATGAACCTCTTATTAAATTCTAACCTGTGGAACCAAATTTTCTTATTTCCCTGATTAAAATACAGATTATTTGCATGATGCTTTTAAATTCTCCTACCGTGCCCTATTCTTAACAAATGTCACCTTATCTCTCTCTAAACATATTCTTACTATAATTTAAACATAAATTAATATCATTTAAAAACAAGCATGATAAATAAAAACGAATACATTTGATTTCCTCTAATATTTATTTTAACTCTTCTCCAATTCGCCGTTTGCTGCCAACCTTCTTACATATCAGTTTACTTACATAATTTCTTGTATTAACCCTGCTTGAATTTCACATTTATGTATTACTTGTACAAGCTTTTGACTGTTCATAAACTTTGTATCGCCTTTCTTCAAACCTTATCTATTCCTATTAGTACAGTATACTCCTGAAATAACTTATCGCCCCTCCTAATAAAAAAAAGTAATAACTTGATAAGACACTGAGCATACTTTACAACACTATTAAAAATTTAGTTATGGAGTATTCTGCAAAACAGTAAACAAATTTATTATACACTATTTTTCTAATGTCTAATCATAACTTACAATAATTCCATTTTGCCATTAATCACATACACATAGTAACATAACCTTATAATCACCCCACATAATTATATACAACCAACAAGTGTGAGTAACAAGTAACAGAAACATTACGTTGAAGTGAACTCTCTACATGAACTTGGTTAATTTGCTCTGACGATGGATGAAAGTCCGAAACCGGTCAGGAAGAACATAAATATGCATGCCAAGACGGATAAAATACCAGATGAAAACGATAATGTTCAACAAGCACTCCAAGTTTACAGACTATTTTTTGTAACCGTTTTCCAAATCAAATTTCAAAACTCAACCAAATATTTGGTATTTATGTGTATAGATAATAGTGTACGAAGTTTTAAAAAAAATCGTTCGGAGCCGATTTGGAGAAAATTACGAAAAATTGAAGAAAAAATTCAGCCGATTGATGAATATTGCCCAAAATCTGCGTGTCAGATGCGGTGGTAGTACCTAACCGGAATACATAGTATATTTCCGGTGAATAAAGGCTATATTGAAAATCTGATAATCTGACACGATCGCAATACTTCCTACTTACTAGGAATAAGAGGAAGTAAAAAATCTATATTTATGTAATAATATAATAATCTCCCAAATTTGAAATAGCCGCTTCTCATTATAAATATTTTTCTTATCCCTCCCCACCTTTTAACAGTTTTTCTTCTTTTTTTTTTTAATTTTAAAAATACTCTCTCTTCATTTCAGTTTCAACGTTCTCAACGTACACTCCTTTCTCCTACCCTAAAGGCATATTTATCTTATATAATTTTCTCATATTGTTAATATCATTTCATTTAATTAACTGTCACTTCTATGTTATAAATTTCTTGTTTTTTTTAATATCTTATGCTCAATCTGTTCTGTTAATATTTCTTTAATTTAAATTTTTTCTCTTATTACTTTCTCTTACTCCTAGAAAGAGGAAGTATTGTAATCGTGTCAAATTTTCGATATCGAATTTTCACCGGAAATATCCGTTTTGAGGTCCCCTGAGTCCAAAAAAGTGGTTTTCAGCAAATGGTCTATGTAAGTGTCTGTCTGTGTGTGTATGTATGTGAACAGCATAGCTCAAAAACGAAAAATCTTAGAAAGTTCAAACTTTATATTCCGTTTAGGTATCACCATGGGATCTGACAGTACGTTATCTGTCAAAATTCCACAACCGTAAGTACCACTTTACTAGTTTTTTTTTTTTTTTACTTTTTTGCGATATTCTCAGAAATGGTTCGGGCGATTTTCTTTAAACTTGGTAAATCAACTACACATACAAAGAGCTACAACTTTTAATTGAAACATTTCTCTGGAAAAATTCATTTAAGGGCACTTTTGGGGGACGGGTGGAGTTACCTTTTCATCTTAAGTGCTATTTCAGTTTATTGGACAATTCGCTAATCTAAATAATGTTAATTAGAATTGAATATATTGTTGAAATTCCAAGTTTGAAATAAATCGCATACCCGGAAGTGCGTTTACTTTACCACTTTACTAAATGGTTTTTTTTTTTTTCACTTTTTCGCGATTTTATCAAAAAAATGACCCCGATGATTTTCTTGAAACTTCGTATATGAACTACGCATATAAAGATCTACAACTTTTATTTCAAACATTTCTCTAGGAACATTCATTTAAGGGTACTTTTAGAGAAGGGATGGGGTTATGTTTTTCTATTAAATGCTCTCATAGTTGATTATACAATTCTATTATCCAAACAAAATTAATTAGAAATAAATAGTTGGCAAAAAATTCCGCGTTTCATGAAAATTAGTAAACTGGAAGTGCGCTTTTACTGGACAGTTTTTTTTTTTCAATTTTCGACGAATTTCATTAAATTTGGTACACTAACTATAAAAGTTTGTCACTTATAATTTTGAGAACTGGAGGAAGAGAAAGTTTTGTGAATGTTTTCACACCAGATTTTTTTTTTTTTTTTTTTTTATAAATCTACAATTCTCTCATCCAAACTACAATACTGTACCAATTGTACCTGAAATGTAGTGCAGTCTTTTGTCTTTAGAAAAACTCCTCTGACCAAATGCCGTGTAAACATTTCATAATAATTTTAAGACTTGACGATTTATAAAAACCTTTTAAAAAAAAAAAAAAAACCTATAATTTTCAATAAATTGAAAATAATATTTCCCCCCCAAAAAAATACGTAATTCTAAGAGAGTGTTCGAGAAGACCTAGTTGATTTAGGTTTAATTTTAAACCGTTGTTATAAAACTATGCCCGGCAGTTGAGAACAGAGGGAACTTGTTCAGCTAAACCAAGTATCTACTTTTATAATACGAACTAACTAAACACGATAGGCTTGTGAAATAATGCAATTTTTAATGAATGTTTACATTGTTTTAAATAATTTCTGTAAAAGAAAGACTATTTGAGTGTTTCACAACAGTTTATTACTTCTTTTATATATATATTTATTTAGATATATATCAATTTAAATAGTCAATAAAATAAATTATGCAAATTTCTAAAAAAAAAAATCTGGTGTGAAACACTCACACAACTTTCTCTTACTCCAGTTCTCAAAATGATAATTGACAAATTTTATAGTTTGTGTACCAAATTTAATGAAATTCGTCGAAAACTGAAAAAACTGTTCAGTAAAAGCGCACTTCCGGTTTACTAATTTTCTTGAAACTCGGAATTTCAGCCATCTATTTATTTCTAACTAATTATGTTTGGATTATAGAATTGTATAATCAACTAGGATAGCACTTTGATGAAAATCTAACCCCACCCCTCCCCTAAAAGTGCCCTTAAAAGAATTTTTCCAGAGAAATGTTTTAGATAAAAGTTGTAGATCTTTGCATGTTTAGTTTATATACGAAGTTTCAAAAAATTCGTCAGAGCCATTTTTGAGAAAATTGCGAAAAATTGAATAAATCATTTAGTAAAGTGGTAAAGTAAACGCACTTCCGGTTATCCGATTTTTTTTGAAACTCGGAATTACAACAACATATTTAATTCTAATTACCATTATTTAGATGACAGAATTGTCTAATAAAGTGAAATAGCACTTTAGATGGAAACCTAACCCCACCCCTCCCCCAAAAGTGCCCTTCAGTGCATTTTCCTGGAGAAATGTTTCTAATAAAAGTTGTAACTCTTTGTATGTGTGGTTGATGTTTAAAGTTTAAAGAAAATCGTCGGAGCCATTTTTGAGAAAATCGCAAAAAAGTAAAAAATCCAACTAGTAAAGTGGTACTTCCGGTTGAGGAATTTTTACAGATAACGTACAGTCAGATCCCATGGTGACCTCTAAACGGAATATCAAATTTCAACTTTCTACGATTTTTCGTTTTTGAGCTATGCTGTTCACATACATACACACACAGAGACACACACACACACAGACACACACACACACACAGACCATTCGCTAAAAACCACTTTTTTGGACTCAGGGGACCTCAAAACGGATATTTCCGGTGAAAACTAGATATCGAAAATTTGACACGATTACAATACTTCCTCTTACTAGGAGTAAGAGAAAGTAAAAAAATAAACGAACGTCACAAGCGAAATGACTGAAAAATCAACTTTATATTTAGCAATATTAATATATGAATAATATTTTACTAATTGCCACACAATTTTTAGTAATGTTAAATTAATAATTTTTAATGTTTCTAAGACTGTAGCTTTAAAAAAAAAATAATATTTTATCGATTTAAGGAAAAGAAAAACAAAAGTGAATGATTCACACGGATTTTTTTCTTAGAGTAATTAATATAATTTAATTACAAACTTGGAATTTTTATTCAAAAATTTATCACAATAAAACATTATTGGTTGATAATATTGAGTTACATATGCAACTAAATAAACACATAAATCGTACAATAATCACGTTTTTTTTTTGTTTTTTTACGGTGAAATCACGACTTAGATTTTTATTTTTACTTTCTCTTACTTCCCTAATAAGAGGAAGTATTGTAATCGTGTCAAATTTTCGATATAGAGTTTTCACCGGAAATATCCGTTTTGAGGTCCCCTGAGTCCAAAAAAGTGGTTTTTAGCAAATGGTGTGTGTGTGTATGTGTGTGTGTGTATGTGAACAGCATAGCTCAACAACGAAAACCGTAGAAAACTGAAACTTAATATTCCGTTTAGGTATCACCATGC
>JAAEAF010011954.1:0-11151 GCA_011037195.1 Triatoma infestans | reverse complement strand
TCCATTGTAGAAAAAAAAAATAACGGGTGCCATAAAAGAAATGTTAGCATTGTTTAATAAATAATTTTAAATGAAACAATATAAAATATATTTTTTGCGCTAGTTTCTTTAATTATCCCAATTCTTCTTCTACTATGTAACCGTTAAATATTCATCTCTGTACTACTGTTCTAAAGCTCTCATTACCAACATACTTTGCTTACTATTTTCACATGTGTTTGTTGGATTAAGAAAGGTTCTCTCAACTACTCACTATCCAACTGCTTGTAATCTCTTGTTGTATCTTTCCTCATTTGGACTATATTGATAAAAAACACTTCTTTTAAATAGATTTGTCTAAGAATTACATCACCTGCTATGGCTCACTTACCATCATCTTATCAGATACATAGATAGATTAATAGGAGTTGCTTAGTCAGCCTGAAGAGGCTATCACTTGCCGATCTTTGCGATTCAGGGCCTTTTTGAATATACAATAACCTGTTGGCCCTTTGGTCTTGTTAGAGAAGTTCAGCGATGATTCCAACCGAGGTAGCGGTGATTTTCTTCTGTCTCTGATGTGGTGTTACCAATCCTAAGATTGTAGTACATCTTCTACTGATGTTACTTCTGAACTAGTATTTGGCACTCTTGTAAAGCCCTGTAAAACAAAGAAGTTGCTCTTTTATCCAGGAATGAGAAGCAAGAACAGGTTATAACTTACCACCTTCATGAAAATACGCAGGCAGTCCAAATACCGATTTTGAATTGAGCTGATAAGAGAAACTGATAGTGCCGTTCCATTGTAGAAAAAAAAATAAATGGTGCCATAAAAGAAATGTTAGCATTGTTTAATAAATAATTTTAAATGAAACAATATAAAATATATTTTTTGCGCTAGTTTCTTTAATCACCCCAATTCTTCTTCTACTATGAAACCGTTAAATATTCATCTCTGTACTACTGTTTTAAAGCGCTTATTACCAACATACTTTGCTTACTAGTTTCACATGTATTTGTTTGATTACTCACTACTCAACTGTTTGTAATCTCTTGTTGGTCTTTCGTCATTTGGACTATCTCATAAGAACCGTTAAATCAGTTATATTGATAAAAAACATTCTTTTAAATAGATTTGTCTAAGAATTGTATCACCTGCCGTGGCACACTTACCACCATCTTATCAGATAAATAGATAGATTAGTAAGAGTTGCTTAGTCAGCCTGCAGAGACTATCACTTGCCGAACTTCTCGATTTAGGGCTTATTTGAATTTACAATAACCTGCTGACCTTTCGGTCTTGTCAGAGAAGTTCAGCGAGGTAACTATGATTTTCTTCTGACTCTGATGTGGTGTTACCAATCCTAAGATTGTAGTACATCTTCTACTGATGTTACTTCTGAGGGAGTAAGTTGGCACTCTTGAAGATCCCTGTAAAACAAGGAAGTTGCTCTTTTATAAAGGAATGACAAACAAGAAGAACGGTTGTAACTTACCACCTTCATCAAAATACGCAGGGAGTCCAAATACAAATTTTGAATTGAGCTGATAGGAAAAACTAGTAGCTCTAAAGCTGCTTGACAATCTAAAGAAATGACGGTTCTGGGACCCTAAGTTCTTCGACTTAGTGCATAAGTTTATGGCACTAGTGGAGCCTGAAAGACTATCTGGGCTTACCGAATGTTCTGCAGGCTTCTGTGCAATAGCAACAACTCTGCGCATCTGTATCGCTAAATACTATGGCTAGGCTTCCTTATGGATGAGCACAGTGCTCGGTTGTCGGCATCTCATACGTGATCTCTTTTGTGAAGTCCGTGAGGCGGAGAAGGAAACACCCAGACATCTCATGATGCATTGTTTGGGCTGTGAGGATATTAGGTTCAGGACCTTTGGCCGGAACAGATGTCGGTGGAAGAGCTTAGGCTAAGTCCTTTTAAGGGTATGGCCTATTTGTTCGGACTGTGGCAAAACTTAGGTGGGTGAAACCCGGGCACGGACTTTTGTTCCAGACCCGGCAGATTCTTTTAGGACAGCTATGTCCCATGGATGCTTTGGATAGGGCAGGGTTTAGCCCTCCCTAAATTATTATTTTAGTACCTCTATCTGACCTGATACATTTAACTTTATTTCCTGACTGCCTCTCTACAAGGGCTATAATATTTTTTATAATTCCTAGAACTTCCGATTTTTGTTTTATCTGTAAGGGGTATAATCATTTTTTATAAGAAAGAAGTACTTTGAGCCTCCTAAGTTACCAACTTCCATTGGTCCACATAATCAATGCGGAGCAACTCACAAGAATAAGTCGCCTGATAATAAGAAACAACATTAGTAGTAGATTATTATTATTATTATTTCATTTATTTGAGGTAAAACTCCAACGCGGAAACTGTAGCCACAGCTTTTAGGGAATACTTAAACAATTTCTTATAATCCTGGCATTATTTAAAAAAAAGAAAAAGAAAAAAAAAGTGTTAGTCACAGTTGGCCAAATAGTAAACATAAATTAGATTGATCACTAATAACTAATTATCTATAATTCTAGTGACTAAGAATATAGATTGATTAGTTTTAAGTCACTAATAAAATATTATTATTATTCAGTAAAAAATTGATGATTGATTAATCATTTTAAAAAAGAGAGATTAATCTCAGATTTGATGTCAATTCTTAGTTACTTTTTTACTGAAATGATTTACATAAAAAGTGATTAGTGAGTGAAAAATGATTTTAAATGTACATCTTTTCGTGGACACTGCTTGTTTAAATAAATACTTCTGATATAGGAAAGAAAAATAAGGAATTACAAAAGGTCAGAATAACAATGGTAGATGTTTACTTTATTACTCATGTTTTATGAAAAACAGATAATAACTACAGATTGCTGTAGTGACTTTTAACTTTTCAGTGACTAAAAAAACAATGTGTGACTAAGCAAACACTTCTAATAATAATGATAATAATAATAATAGTGTTTATTCAGTAGAAAATACATATTTATCGCTTAATAAACTAGAAAAAAGAAAAACACATGGAGATTTTTCTCCGTCTGCTGAGTTGCATATTTACAATTATTTCTACAAAAGATTCAAACAATATAAAATAAATGAGAAAAACAAAACGACTCTTCCTTCAATATATACAATACTTATAACCACATACGGATGATAAAAAATATATACATAAATAAAAAATAAAATCTTGTTATTAATAATTAAATTCATTAACTAAAAATTGCCTATACAGGAGAGAATCTTTCAAGTATTTACAAAGGATATGCCAATTTTCCCCATTCAGATATCTACAGAATTCCAATTCATTAAGAATCTTCTTACCGAAATATTTTACTCTGTAGCTAGATAAGACCGGACACTAGATAAGAAGTGAATAACAACGTCCTCTACTTGTTTCAAGTTACATAACGAACATAACTGAGGTAGATCTGTATTAAATGGTCTATAATTCAAATTCAATGTTTCCGTCCGTGTTTTTAACATTAATTTGATTTCATTAAAACTTCTATTTGTTAAATAACTGCAGTTATAATTTAATTTTGGGTAAATTTTATGATGTGTTGCTGCTAATGCCTTCATTTCTGCATTTACTTTAAATTCATTTTCTAGTTTATTTAGTATTTTATTTAATTTCCCCTTCCACGATTCCAAAGAAAAGGAATTTTATATAGCAAGCTCTCTTCAATCCAGTAGCAATGCTTGTGACGGCAATTTGCAGGACAATTTGTCACAGAATAGAACCCTTATTTGGAAGAATATTTTAAATCGGTAATTAATATAATAAATAAATGTAACTTAATAAGAGATAAAGTAACTTAATTTATTTTTGAGTCACAATTAGCCTACTTTAACAAATAATTCAATAATTAATAAAAGATATAAAAAAAAGATAGAGCTAAGAAACAAATATAAAATTTTTCTTTTTTCTCACTGCTTTAAGAATGTAATTGTTATAGATAAAGTTTATACTAAAAAATTACGACTATTCTTATAAAACATACAAAAAAAATACAAATTTACTGTTCAGTTGAAATAAAAAAAGAAAAATAGTTAAAAACGAATAAAATTAACGTTTCTGAATTAACCACCAGGTAACAGCACTTACTTAATCTAGAATTTGTAGTAGTTCAAATAATTGCCGCTAGAGAGAATAAGCTTCTAGTTATACAGCATCGTAGTTCCAAAATTTGCCACCCGATCACAGCGCCATCCTCTGAGGTAAAAAAATTTTCAATAGTTCAAAATGTGTATTTGGGAAGGAACTGGAAATGATTTGGAAGTAGCGATACCTAGTGACAAACTATGTAACTATAAATAAAATTGATATCTCAGTAGGTGTTGTTATCTGGTGGCCATGTTTATAACTACAAATATACTAATTGTAATTAGTTACTTTATTAATTAGAAAACAAAATAAATCGGGTGTGAAACACTCACACAAGTTTCTCTTACTCCAGTTCAAAAAATTATTGTAATCCACAAACATTATAGTTAGTATACCAAATTTAATAAAATTCGTTGGTGTATTTATGGAGAAAATCACAAAAACTGAAAAAATTACTTAGATGTACATTATAATTAAAAAAAAAAGCGTGCATTTCATTTTTAAACTAGAAATAAATGAACATACCAATTATATTAATATATATTAACAAAAGTCAAACATTTATTTATCTTTTTTCTATAATATATTTCTGTAAGCTATTATGATAATTCTTGGCATATTATTTGCCAAAATATTTTTCTGGAATAATGCTTGATATGATATCTTTCCTCTAAAGCCTCAGAGATAAAATAAAATAAGTGGTTTAACTTTTTTTTATTTTCTATAACTAGTAAGTTAGCAAAAACATAAGAACTGTGTGAAGGTAAATAACCTATTAAAACCTCCTTCTCAAACATTTATAATAAGGGTATTCCAAAATAAAGTGCATAATATTATCATTATTGCCCCCGCACAAGTAAAACAACTCTTTTAGGATCAAATAAATGGGCTTCTATCATAAAAAATCCTGGAGTGACGATCACTAGCTACTCTAATTTGAGTTATCAACCTGGTTTTAATGATATTGCACTAATATTTACATATGAACTACCATTAGCCAAGGGACATACTAATCTACAGAAGATGTCATATGAAGAGTTGAGTACTTCATTGACGTCAGTTTAGAGAAAGATTTTTTAAGTTATTAGAGACCACGACCGCATTCTGCGCCGCCCAGATGTCCTGCGCTCCCACAGAATAAAGCATTTTTCTCATAAGAGCCACCCAGTTAAAAGGAATGTCAGAACCATCCAAAAGCTTCCCAAGTCTTCTATAGCATATCTTCAGAGGGAAGCTGCTTTACATCGATAAAATCTTCAGCAAGAATCTTATAGATTTATTAAAATATTGGTTTTCACTTGCTCATTCAACTTCCAGCGAACGAAACTATTGGGGACTTGTCGTGGCAGATTTAGAGCAACTTTAGGAATTTCAATTCCGCCCCGGACTTTGGAATCCATTGTCAATTTTCTTGAAAATACCATGTTGTTATTAAGTAAAAGTCAGCAACTTTTTGTTTGAACAAAATTTTTGAAATTGCAGAAGATGGCAAAACTAAACTAACTTTCAATACTTATGTAATTTGACATGAATTTTAAAGTGGATAAAGTAGCATTTAAATATTTTGTTCTGACTAAATTGAGAATTAAGTTGTCATCTGATCTTTTTTATTAAAACATTTTTGCAGCTTATGAAACAGTACAATATTGAGCAGCCGCAAACAATAAAAAAATTCTTTTTTTTACCAAAGTTTGATAAAACTTACAGTTTGAATAATTCTAACAATTTCAGGTGATGTAGAAATTATGGAATGATTGGTTATAGATTTGATTTGCCTTACAATTCATTTTCAAGACCCGAAAATGAAAATGAAGATGTTATAGAGAACTAGGTTATCCTTTGTTACCATCAGGATGTATCAGTGATGTACCACCTTGCTATCACAATGAGTTATTTGACTACTGGAAAAATTTCTATTCAAATAAAAGGAATTATTCTACTTTATATTTTATGAATGTACTGATTGTCCATTACAGATTTGCCAATTGCAAATCATCTTCATTCCCACATTTAATGTTTGCAGAGCCAAAAGCGATACAAAAATAGGAGACCTTATACCGGATTGGGATAAACATGGATCAGCAGCCGTAATTGAACCAGTAAGTGATCACTTTATTCCATATTCAGTGAATAAAATTACATTTTAATATTTTCCAAACATTATAATTCAGTAGTTGAATTGTGATTTTTAATAGTTATGGTCATAGCTGAAGGGAAACGCATTCTTTATTCTAGTGATCGATGTATAGGCCTATTTTGCTTCTTCCATCTAACCAAGTTTCTTATCATAAATAAACGCTGAAGCAAGAGACAGTTCCGATTCCTATTGAAGCTACGGAGCAAAATCTTGAGTACCGTCTACAAGCATAAGTTTTCCCATTCGCAAAAAGCATAAAACGATGTCACAAGATTTATGCAAAGTGGATAAATCACACTTATTTTGTGTAAATGGCACAGTGACCCATGACTGCGACCCACTTAGCTACATTTAGCTCAATCAAGAAGAAAGTATCATTTATAAAGTATATAGCACGCCAAAAAATGCAAGAAAACCTTGGCGTTCCTCTGCCTCGCTACATTCCTAGGTTAGAGAGTTGTAGCTATTTGTAATGGTCTTAAGGTTCACTAGTTGAATGCCATTGTATCCCTACACCCAACATATTCATAAACATTCGTCGTTCACCAAAGAGTCTGGTTCCCTTCAGCATACCCATGTATTCCATTTATCAGCTTCAGCGCCTTTAGTGGGGCTTGATTGTTAAGAATAGTTATTCTTCTGCCCATAACTACTAGCTGAAAGATTGATGAGATTTTAGACATACTGATTTGTGTGCTTTATGAAAATCTAATTTCAAACCTGGGGCAGTCTGTTTTTTTTTTTAATCTTACCCTCGTTTAGATAACCCTTTTGGCATTTATAACTTTTACCAACTACTTATACTGGAGGAGGCTTTCAAATTTTCAGTCAGAATTCTTGAATTAAGCCCCATAACTGTTTGATTTATTCCTTCGTTTTTCGTCAAATTTCCTACGTCTTTGCATAATTCGGCCAAATGCTCCAACCAATGAAAGGGGCAAGTTATCTAATTTCATGTTCTATATTCAAAATATATTCTATGCAACTTCTTTACTCTCTTTGAATCTTCTTTTCAACTCAATATGGATCTGAGTTACTTAATTTTTTTCTATGAATGCAAATTTGTTTCCTTAATTTCAAAAATTTAAACAACTCGTACTTAAAGCAATATAGTCTATTCTGGCCTAAGTACTAAGAAAATGAATTGACTGAGAAAAGAAAATTAGAAAATGCACTGAGTTTATATAATTTTAGTTACCATTACAACATCATTTTAAATTTTAATTCAGCTCACAAAGAATATTCAACTACCTCTAAGTAGTGCCATAAATGTGTTAAATTAAAATAATTAAAGCAATTTTGACTAAAGAAATATGTGCTACCAAATATATTATAAAATAAATAAAAATGTTAAAATGTACTATAGCCAATTATAGTTTTATTATTATGATGAATGTGTTCTTTTATATTTTTCCCACAGAAAAAAAGAAAATGTGAATGAAATCGATGAAAAACTAACCTAATGTTAAAGATTGTGAAGGAGTCGAAGAAACATTAGTCTTAAAAACACTTCACAGAGATCTGTGAGCAAAGGATGAAACCACAGGCACTTAGTAGAATCGGAAATGCCTCCTTGGAAAGAGTTTAGCTAAATTGTCTAAAAGTTTTTTGGCTTTTATTCATATTTATTTTATTTCCTATGGAAATAAAATTATTGAAAAAATTTAGATTTTGTAAGTAGTTTATTCTAGCGTGGATATATGTATCTTCAATAATACTGAACAGTTTTTCTGGTTCACTAGGTTTTTACTCAGAATTTTCTGGGAAGTTCAGAGATTTCAAATTTTAGTATTGTCTTTGTAAACAAACATATTTCATTCAATTTCATTTGTATAATATTTTGCAATAGTGAAATGTAAAAGCTTTTCCATCTAAACTCCCAGTATTTAAGATACGATTACCACATACCTTAAATTATACAAATTCAGAAAAATCAGAATTGTAAAAAGAGAAAGTGGAACTAATATTTCTCACGGAATGTCTTATATTTGTTTAAAATTTATCTTTAATCGCATGGAAGATAAAGAAGAAAAAAAAAACGTTTATTTCTATAGAAAACACTTTACAAAAAGTATAGTTAAACTCGTCTTTCGAATTGTCTTTTTCCAAATAATACTAAATTGAGAGCAAGAAGTAATGCAATAATGTAATAATAATTACATGCTGGAAAGTAGATGCCAAATATCTCCTTGGTACAATACTGTGATATACAACATACATCTTTATGGAGGTAGTTATCATTTTCCTTGTGATGTTACAATTAGCGAATTGTCAGAAAGTGGACAGAAAATTAGGAATACTTTTGTAGTAATATTCTCTTATTGAAAATGATTTCCAACACATTGCAAACATTTCACAATGCGCCAAACACTGCTGATATGGGTTTCAGTTGGACAGATGAATATAAAAAAAAAAATGATTTGTCCGAAGACGAGATTAGGACTTCTAAGGCTAATACGATTGATTCAACAGTTATTTTCAATGATTCAAATACTTTTGATAAATTTGTAAATAAGCTAGAGATTAATAAGCTCCTCTATTGCTACATGTAAGACCTTTTAGTGGAGAAATGAAGGCAGATACTGTAAAAGATGGTACTCAGAAGATTGTGTCTTATGTACTATGATTGTGTGTATTGTGTAACATTTAGAGTTTGAACTTATTCTAGGTTTAAGTTTAATGGACTCATGTATAATATAAGTTACTATTTTTTTTTTTATAGATGGAAGCGAAAAGAATAAACTTTTTTGAAAAATTGGAATCAGTTTATTTATTGAAGACCTGGCCAGCTTATTTTTACAAAGTTGTATTTTAAGTACTAATTTGCACAATAAGAATCGACATCTTTTAGAATGTTTGGTGCTTGATTCCACATATATCTACCTTGATATATTAGGCAGAATTAAATAACAAATGATTCTCAAGATTGATTCTTAGTGAACAAAATAACACTCAAAAATATTGAATAAATGTAATACATTAAATAAGCCATTACTTATCTCATATTCACTATTTATTACATATCTCGTTTGAATATTCTTTTTGATTTTCTTACTAGAACAAGTTTAAATAGGGATATTTTTGTATGTTATTCAATTCTCTTATTCCTTGAAGCAGAAAGTATTATGATCGTGCCAAATGTTCGAAATTCGGATGTACATGTTTTGAGGACCCCTGGGTATGAAAATATGTCATTAATTTGATCAGTAATATTTTCCGTGATAGCCTTCTTCTTTTTGTGGTCAAGTGATAATTTGCATATATTTTTTTACTTACCAAAAACCAAAATGCCAGCTGAATTCATTTCTCATAAAAATATAATCCTAAGCATTATTGTCTAATTTACTAACATTTTTTTTTTAATATACAGTTTTTGAACAAATCGTAATAGTGAAAATTGCCGGTGAAAGAAATAATATACTTTCTTTTTGCTCCAACACTGAAACCTATCAGTATAAATCTTCCACCAATTGAATTACAAATGTTAATTAAAAATAGTTGCTGCAGTTAATTTTATAATGCTACAAGTTTTATTCATTAATTTCAGAATGACATCCCTATTTTACAATCATCTATAAAAGCAAAAAAAAAAAAAAAATTCCACAGAAGTACAAAAAAAAATAATTATAACAGATTTTACTTGTATAATGTTTAGAATTAACAAACTTTTTTTCTTCTCAAGTGAATATCCTAATATAAAAATACAAAATAATCACTTTCGTTTAAAATGCTATCTACAATATTGTAACTGATGAATAGTTATTTATCGTAATGAACATGGTCCTATTTTATAACATATATATGAAATCGAATGATATGATGTTATTATACTCTGTAAAAGATTTGTTAATTATTGACTATTTAAGTGAAGATATAAAACTTAAGTTTTCATTACTAGAATCTAAACTTACTAATAAATAATAAATAATAACAATAAAATCATAAATAAATAGAAATTCTGCTTCAGTTATATTATCATCTCAGCACAAGATTGGATAGCGCTCTAAGTTTTAGTTCATAAAAATATCGCTAGATAGTGTAAGGATGTTTGGAAATGATCCCCTAACACATACACATACAACAACAATTTATTGGCATCGATACCAAATCACATTTTGGGTGGATTAAATTCGGCAACATGGCATATTGTGTACTTCCCTCTGAATTAAAACAGATTTGAGAGGCGCGTAGTGTGAATTCTTATTCTGTGGAGTTTTAGACAAGTATATTTAGTTCATAGAGGCAGTAGGAGAGAGATACGTATCTTTCACTTTGGATTTTTTTAAGTTAGTCCACTGAAAATTTAAATTCAGTGTATTACATTCCTAAGGTTAGCGCACAATTTACTAATTGTGCAATGACGTTTCAGTAAAGAACCTATTTTTGTTTTCAAACACTTTATTAGTTACGGTTTATCTTTGTTTTTTATAGAAGATTATCTAATAAAAAACTTACTATTTGGGATCAAATTTGGGTAAGTTGTAATTTTAAGATTTTAAATTATTTAAAACTGCCAGCTCTTTTGAACTCATTCATGGCTTACATTCTCACTCCTTTTGTTAGACTTAATTCATTGGCTTTGCAACCATATCAGTGTGGTCTCCATTTTATTTTCAATTCTACATCTGTTTCTGTAAATCTATTTTTGTTTCACAAGGAAAAGACGCTTAAATATTCAAATTATTTTTAGCAAAGAGTTAGTGGCAAATAGAAATTGATTCTAAATTGATACTGTGGGCCAATTAATTTTCCTTAACAATACATTTTTATCTTTTAATTTTTTGTTTAAAAAAAAGATGTTATATGCAATTTTTACTTCCTCTTGCTCCTGGATCGTGCCAGATTATCAAAATTGAATTTTCAACGGAAATACGTGTCGGTGGTGCACTGAATACGAAAAATATATTTTCAGCAAA
>JAAEAF010011953.1:0-33857 GCA_011037195.1 Triatoma infestans | reverse complement strand
AGATGTATCTATTAGTTGGCTTATCGGCCAGAAAATATCCAAGAAAACACCAAATAATTTTTAAGTGTTTTTTTATTTGAAACCCGACGTTTCGGCAAACATTGTTTACCTTCTTCAGGGGCTATCTTAGAGTGAGAGAAGTTTGGAACTCTTGTCACAACATGTTTGATTATCAATTAATCAAATGATATTAATTCAAATATGTTGATATAATGATATTAATCAAACATGTTGTGACAAGACTTCCAAACTTCTCTCACTCTAAGATAGCCCCTGAAGAATGTAAACAATGTTTGCCGAAACGTTGGGTTTCAAACAAAAAACACTTAAACATTATTTGGTGCTTTCTCGGATAATTCCTGGCCGATAAGCCAACAAATAGATACATCTGATCATTTATCGCCATTTTCAAAATACATCTGATCATTTATCGCAATTTTCAAAATCGCCTTTTTAACATCTAAAACTCATAATACATAAAAAAAATTTAAAACTTTACAACTTACCCACAGAACAATAAGTAACCTTGCAGACAATATCGTCCCTTGTCACGTGACTACCTTGTTTTGGCGGTGTTATCAAAGTTTGACAATATAAGCATACGGTCAATAATACTCGCACACATTTACTGCTTTTTGACTGGAAAATTTGGAGAAAAATAAAATAAAAATTCAAATAGATAATAATATTTTAAAGAGAAAAATTAAGTTCCAATAAGTCTGTGTGCTTTTTTAGCTTAAAGTGATTACTGAGTAAGTTGAATTATGTGGATGGGTGAGATTATAAGGCAGGGATTGGAGGATAGGAGAGTGGCCATATACTCCGATAATCAGGCAGCCTTTGAAGGCACTTTCCTCACACCAAATAGTCTCAAGAATGGTGTGGGACAGCCTAACCGAGGTGGGTGCTCAAAATAAGTTGACACTCACCTAGGTGCCGGGACATGCAGTGTTCCTTGGCGGACGCCCTGGCGATGGAGGGCTCGAAGGATACTTGTATACGCCCCAAGCCCTTCTGCGGGTTACCCAGGAGCCTGATTCAAGCTCCTATCAAGGAATGAATAGCAGACCAGTGTCTGCGATAGTGGGAAAGAACACCAAGGCAGAGGCAGGATAAATTCTTTATTAAAAGACATTTACTTGTCCCAAATTTACCAGAGACCTAATAAGCCATAGCCGAAGGAATATAATGTTAATAATAGTGGGGGCCTACTAACAGAGCACTGTAGGCTGAATAGGCACATGCACCAACCCGATTCTGCAAAGTCGAGGAAGAAACCCCGGTACACATCTCCTTTGTGAGTATGCCAGCCTAATGAGGACAAGGTTTCTTCAATTGGGGACAAGCAATCCCAAAGCCACGAACTTCATGACTCGAGCCACTTTCAGCTTTGCTAGGCCTGATTAAGTGGGCGAAGCTGAAGGATGTGCTGTAATCTTAGGTGATCCACCACAACAGACCTCTTAATGCAGGTCGCGCAGTGGAATGAGGCTCTGCCCTTCCCGTCTGCCGCTATTTCTGTAGTAGAGAGATGGTTAAAACGATCCATTTCGTAAATGTGTTATTTTAAAGTATTATTATTATCCAACCTCGGGTGGGCTATATTCCGGCACTGTAGCCAACAGAAGCTTATTGTGCCACATTTTGTGTAGCATAACTTGTTACACAGTGGTAGCGTGAGCGATTACCATTCATATAACATTTTAAACTAACATTTGACACTTTAAAAACAAATGCTTATTGACAGCTGTTTGATTTACAGTGCTGCCAACATAGGAGACTAAAATACAGATCATTATGAGGCAGGTGATAAGGTTATTCTACCAAGATTATTAGGCTCCATTAGCTTTCAAAGATGTAAAGAAGACACTGAAGACACTATATACGTGAAACGTCGATTTCTAGCCAAAATCGGTGTGACGCCATCTCAACCCGGGATACTCGAAGTGTTTTTTATTTTATTTATTTATTCAATACTAATCAAAATTGAAACAGACGTGACAATATCATCAAAGCGTCATACATACCGGATATTGTGGCAATTGTGTTGAATGATTCACAACAGCCCAAATATCTTGGGCATCATGATCTTGTGGATCTGATACATGCGTTATATGCGACCAAAATAATGCATCCCTTTGTGCAGTTGGCCATATACGTTTATGTACTTGCAAAAATACAAGTGTATCATCAGATATTTTTTCAACAACTGTCATCTGTTCTAATGTAGCTGTGGACATAAAATGTACTAAAATTAACTGACTATAAATAAAGCTGAAAGATCTTAAAACTAAAAACGATAATTAAAGGACGCATGATCTGGTCAGCTCCTCTAGAAATCCCCAAAAAATATTCGTACCAAAAAAACAAAAATGTTACAAATATAAGTGATAGCTATAAATGAGTAAGACATTAGCCTAAATTTACTAGGGATCTACTGAGCCACAGCCGGAAGGGACATAAGGCTAATAGTGGGTCTATTAATAGGGCATTGTAGGCTGAATAGGCACATGCACCAATTACTACTTGCAGATAACGCGTTATGCCGATTCTGCAAGATCGAGGATAAAACCCTGGTACACATCCTTTGTGAGTGTGCCCGTCTGATGAGGACAAGTTTCTTTAACTATTGGGGCAAGCAATCCCAAAGCCACGAGCTTCATGACAGAGCCACTCTCAAGCTTTGCTAGCTCTGATTAAGGGATTAAGGCTTTGCCTTCCCTGTTTTCCATCAATCAACTGGATGGAGAGTCCATGAAGTGTTGTAAAAGCTAGGGCTCTTCCTCCACACTTTTTTAATTTAACCCGCAATAAAAGGCTATTCTGCAATATTGATAACCGCTGGCTCTGCCAGTTCATCATTCGCGTTTCCTCAAATAAAATTTGCAAGAATTGAAGGAATGGGAGTCAAAGCCGGACAGCTTGCCTATAGCCAACCCTTCAAGCCTCATGTTGCTACACCATCTAATTTACGATCCTTTTTTCAACCAATATATTGCAAAATGTTCTAAAAAAAAATACGGACATTTTGAAAACTTATGACAACATATCAAGACGGAGCCACTTTCGGCTTTGATAGGCCTGATTAAGAGGGCGAAGCTGAAGGATGTGCTATAATCTTAGGGGATCCACAACAGACCTCTTAATATAGGGCGGTGGAATGAGGCTCAGCCCTCTCCTCTATCAATCTAATCTAATCTATACCAAGTTCAAGGAAACTGATTGTATTTCATTATCGAGAAAAGCGCCAACAAAAAAAAAACTGAATTTAATCAAGAAATTTTATGGCGAGGGCGGCTCTGAGAGAATGGACTCGGAGGGAGCATAACCGATACTGGAGGCTAAGTACTGGGGCAAAACACGGCAAAATGGTTATGTCAGAGCTGTGTAGAACAAGGACCAGATACATCCTGGGTCTAAGCAGGTATCAGATTTCTCTGATAACGGGCCTGTTTACTGGGCATGGCAGGTTCAAAAAACATCTACACAAGGTGGGTTGGTGGATGTAGAGCCCTTGTGCAGACTGTGTCAGGAGGAGGAGGAGACGGCCTCTCACCTGTTGTTTGATTGCGTCGCAATCGGCAGACTGAGGTACGAGATCTTCGGCACGTTGAAACCGGAGGAAATCGTGCTCCAGGAGGGACTGGTGGGGAAGGTTTTGGACCTCATGAAGAGGGGGCTTCCACTAGGTTTTAGGGGTTGGCACAATAAGCCTCAATGGGAGGCTGCAGTGCCTGGTTTAGTCCCCCCCCCCCTGCATCATTCTAAATTCTAATCAAGAATTTTACCATGATCGTTTTAGAGCTGGCCATAAAATAACAGTTGGGAGGATTTTACTTATACAACTTAGCAGGTCTTTCTATTCCCGAGTCCCTTGTCACTGCTTGTATTCAACCAACAAGTGTGAGGAACAAGTCACACGAACATTACGTTGAAGTGAACTCTCTACAAGAACTTGGTTAATTTGCTCTGACGATGGATGAAAATCCGAAACCGGTCAGGAAGAACATAAATATGCATGCTATGACAGATAAAATACCAGATGTTATCCAGCATTGCGGATCCATCCACATACTCGAACAGATTTGACTAAATTTTGAGTTTCAAGAAAAATTAGTAAACCGGAAGTGCGCTTTTATTAAACAATTTTTTTTCAGTTTTCGACAAATTACATTAAATTTGTTTATAATAACACTGGGCCTGATATGGTTTTTATTAGGACTCATCATTCTTGTAATCGATCGTATACCCATGCTCTGATGCGACACTTTCTAATGCCCCAGAAAGGTTCAGGTCCTTTCTTGCGCGGTCAAGGCGGCGATTATGCCTCCTCATTGCCCTTATATAACATATATACCCGGATACCCAAGCAATAATCCCACACCTAGCCTCGAGCTGATTACAACAAAGGAAACAATAAGAATTCTTTTGCACATTTCTTCACGCCACCTCCCACCACCACACCACAAAATTACAAAAATCCCCCCCTCACACACACACAACCCACTTACTTTCCCAATCTTTGCGATATTGCGGGCTGAAAAAATAATGACACATCTCTCGGCCAGTAACTCTTTTAACTATATGGCAAGCCTTCAATGGATCTATCACCAATCCGTTGAGTTCTTCCTCGCGACGGTACATCTTCATATCTCCTTCTTCAGCAAACAATTGCCATGCACCTTCTCCAACGCCTAAACTGGCATAGTGCATCTGTTCCTTGGTTATTCGTTCGATCTATAACAAAATTGAAAAAAAAATCTGATGTTATTTAAAATAATTTCCATTGCAGTATAAGAAAGCAAAAAAGGAGTAATCTCGGACTTTCGGTTAAGGATTTTTATTTAAACGATGGCGGCAGAACAAGTTCTTGGTCTTCTTCTATTTCCGGTGCCACAGACCGAGACGGTCCTTGGCCTGCTCAATACGGTAGACCACTGAACCCTATCGATGGCCAAACGGTGCTGACTCCTATCCTTCTCATGTAAGCCCTTTCACATTATCCAGCCACCTAGTTTTGGGACAGCCCCCTTGGCCGATTATAACCCAGCGTGCCCTGAAATACTCACTTTATCATCTGGCCTTCTGACATCCTGCAAACATTTCAGCCTAAAGGATACTATTGAAGGCTCCCCACACAGGTCGTACAGTTCACTTTTTCCTTCTTCTCCAACTATGGTTCTCCCTTATCCGTAATATCATCCAAAGATTCGTCTAAGCACTTTTCACTCAAATCTGTCTAACAATTTCGCAGGAAACCTTACTTAACGTACACCCGAATCTTTGCCTCGGCTGACCGCGCTATCCCTCATTAATTTACCTACAGTGAAGTACACCCTATTATTCGCAACTATCTTCTTCTTCGTCGTGCACCTCACTTATAAATGAAGTCTCGACTGTATAATTTCCTATGACGTAATGTCCCAGATGGATGCACCAGACGTTTTTCTCCTGGCTACCAACATCTTAAGTCTCTATTCTCGTTGTATTTGAAGCCTGAAGCTCCAATTTTGTAAAAAATAACTTTCTTGCAGCTAGTGACCTTCCCGATAATGACCACATCATCCGTGTAAGCCACCTTGATTGGGAGAAAGTTTTATTAAGGATTAGTGCCTTGCAGATTTTGCACCCCTGCAAATTTTGTGAAAAAAGTCAGTTAAATAGAAGCGGCGATTGATGCTGGATCCCCCTGTCTAGAGTATGTTCTCAATGGTTTGGTGCACTACGAAACTTTGGGACTTCTGCATTATGGCCCCGCGCCCCTCGCTTGATTTTGTTAAGCTATTTAAAGTGTTTTACAAAGTTTAAAAAAGCATAAAAATATAAAAATATTTACTATTGAAAGTGTTTAATCTTCTGAGCTTAACGAGCCACAAGAGTAATTGTACAGCCTTGTGGCTTTTTCTACAGCGAGTGGTCTCTGCATCCACGATCGCCGGGGCTGGACACCAGGCAGATTTTGGAAGTTAGTTGCACCATCCTGTCTGGGCTAAAGGGAGATTCAACACTTGTAGAAGGGGACGGAGGCACCAAACCGCTCTTTTCAGAAAGAGGGCGTAAGCTTCGGCTTGAGCACATTGTAAATATTGTATATAGTTAGACAAAGTTAAGTTTGAACTATAATTAGTAATATAAGTATATCAGATAAATATAACGAGCACACCGACGAACGCTAGACCGTCTAGTCCGTTCTCGGATATAGAGGTGATGCCGCCTAGCCTTAAAGGCATGACTGGTGGCTTAAGAAGAAAGTTATTTGGAGACGAGCAACAAAAAGTTGCAATATGTTCGACGGTGGTCAAACAGACCACTAGTGAAGTGGTAGTGAACACTGCCGAGTCCAACGGACCCGAGAACCACACAATAATAACCGCAGTGAGGGGGGTAACACAACAGGGTATGTGACCAGTGACCCTATCCTCAGAGCAAGCGAAATAGAGATTGAGTTGATGGAATACTGCCAGGACCCAAGCGTAAAGATAAATAAGACGAACACCTTGTTTATCAACAAGAAAGTAAAAGTAATGGTCCTCGTAAGCGAGATGGCCACTCGCGTCGCCTTGCTTGAGGACAAACTCGCCGCAGCCAATACCGAGACAGTTTTAAAGCAGCAGGCCTTGGAGATGGCGGTTATCTGTATATTAGAGAATACCGACCAAATCAAGGCTGATACAACAAAGCTGTCGGTGAATTCGTGCGAGGCAGCCCGTAAAGCCAGTTGAGGTCAGCAGTGGCACCAGACAGATTAAAAAAGTAGATACCGTAGAAACCGCACCTGTGCGTTCTTATGCGGAAACGAGGTCGAAAGGAAGCCAGCCTGAGGGAAAGCAGGCTAAATCTAAAAGAAACAAAAATAAAATGAATAAGCAGCCTGAAAGGCAGGCAGCGAAAAAGCCGCTGCCACAGAAAAAGCATGTGGTTGTAATTAAACCACAAGATGATAAGGCAGTAGAGACCGCGACCAGACGAAGGAATGCCTGCTCAAAGGAAGTCTAAATCCTTCGGAGGAAGGTTGGCAAGTCGTGTCCCTCCGACGAGCCAGAAATAAGACCCTCCTTCTAGAAACAGGAGGCCCTGAGCAGGCGCAAGCCTTATTGAATAACGAAAAGTTGAGGTGTGCTGGCCTCCAGGCTGAGCTGCCTAAGAAAAGGCTTCCGAAAATGATAATTTTTGATGTGCCAAGCGACCTTAATGAGGCGCGACTAATGAAAGCACTGTATGATTAGAACCTTGGATTGGTATTGCCGAAACCTGAATTCCAGGACTCCTTTAGAGTGCTGGCTAAGTCAGGTAAGAGCAAAAACGGGACACAAAATTGGGTAGTAGAAGTCACGCCAAAGATGTGTAAACTTCTACAGAAAGGAACCCTGAGTAGTGGCAGGGTGTATATAGAATGGAACCGCTGTAAGGTGATGGACCACAAACAGGCGTCACGCTGCTACAAATGTCAAATATATGGGCACGTAGCGAAGTACTCGACTTGCGGGAAATCGACTTGCGACATTGCGCCATCAAGGGACACGTTTATGAGAAGTGCCCAAATAAAAACAAAGCCCCGGCATGTGCCGCCTGCAAAGTGTTTCGAAAGCCGCACAGTCACTTTGTTAAGAGTCTGAAATGCCCAGCGTACCTGAATGCTTTAGATCGACAAATGGCCAGCATCGATTATGGAAGAAGCCCGTAATTTTGCGGACAGTGGCCTGATAGTGCTGCAGCTAAATGCGCAACGCTCGAAAACAGTGATGGCTGAGGCATGAGAGCTCATCTACACAAAAGGCATAGATGTTGCGTTAATCCAGGAGCCCTACACGTACAAAGCGAGCGTTAAGGGCCTGGGGTTGAAGCATCGTATCGTTCACTCTTCCTGTGATGGATGGATATGGACTGCTGTTGCGGTGTGCAATCCAGACATCGCTCTATTGCGTCTTCCCCAGTACAGCACCAGTCATTGTACCTGTGTGCTGTTAACTGCTGCAAATGGCGTTGGGCTGATGCTGGTGAGCTTGTACTGACAGCCGTCGTGCGACATAACGTCGTCTATAGCCCATTTAAGTCGGCTCTTGCAAAAAAAATAGAGGAAAAAAGATAATGTTGCCGCTGATATAAATGCATGGTCACCCATGTGGCACGATGACGCTTTGGATGACAGAGGCAGGACTTCGATGAATGCATTGTCTCTAATGATCTGGGTGTCGTGAACGTGCCTGGACATTTAAAGACATATGCAGGAAATGGGAACTGCGCTCAGCACAACCTGGATGTCACCTTGTGTACAGCTTCTGCTGTTGACGGGTGCATGGTTGGAAGGTGACTGACTGGGTGACTGGTGATCACAGGGTATACTTTTCGAAGTTGCCGGGAACACCAAGCCATGCCCCACCTATGAGGGTCTAGAAAGGTTCTCAGTCAAACAGGCTGACTGGGAAAGATATAAGACCCTCCTCCAGCGCAGTATTGGTCCCAAAAATGTCCAAGGGGATACCATTGCGATATGGCGGTAACAGAGCTGACTGAGGCAGTAGCAGGCGTAAGTGGAGAGGTATTAAAGAAAATACCCTCTAGTCGCACGCGCCGTGTTCCATGGTGGACACGGGAGCTGACAGCAGCCAAAAAAGAAATAGCCAAGAAGCGAAAACTGTACCAACGGGAACCAGTGTGGAATCCCGTCAAAGATATTTAGATGAGTATCGGGGTGCCCGAAGGCAGTACAAGAAGATGTTAACGCAGGCAAAGGCCTCAAGCTGGCGGGAGTTCGTGGAGTCAGAAGGCAATAGAGATCCATGGGGTATTGTGTACAAAGTCAAGTAAGATGAAGAATGACCTGATACTCGCTGGTCTAAATGTAGACGGAGTGTCGGGTGCTGGGTCCTGGAGAGAGTCAACTCAGCACTTTCTGAAAGCACTCCTCCCTGAGGATAACCCTCTGGACGACAGTCATTTGCAAAAAAGTCGACGCGAGGCAGTCTATGAGTCACCCGCTCTGGATGAGTCCATGACTGAGTTTGATATATATGATGTTAAGTTTGTTATTGGCGAAATTAAGAATAAGAAGGCTCCAGGAATGGATATGATTAATGGAGAAATTGTCCGGAAAAATGAAGACATTTCAGGTCAGTATCTGCTTGACCTTTTCAATGAATGCCTGAGAATGGGATATTTTCCCAGGCAATGGAAAACAGAGCTTGTTAAAGTATTGTATAAAGGTGGAAACAAGCCATCGATGATGCAAAGTCGTATAGATTGATACAACTCCTGCCCGTTTTTGGGAAACTGCTGCAGAAACTGACCATAATGAGTCTTGGAGTCACTTAGAAGAAGAGATTGCCCACCGAATCTTCTGAAAGTGATACAAAGCTACCTCACCCAAAGGGTAACGGTGCTAGTGACTCAAGCCGGCGAAATTTCAAGGCCAATAACTAAAGGTTGTCCGCAGGGCTCGGTGGTGGGCTCGTTCCTGTGGAACTTGGTTATGGATGGATTGCTGGAGCATATTGAGAATATGGATTATTGTGATTCGGTTGCATACGCTGACGACTTTGCAATAGTAGTCCATGGTGATTCTCGACGGGAGTTAGAAGAGCGTGCTAGCGCTGTAGTGACCCGAATAAAGAATTGGTGTCAAGGGGGGAAGCTTCAGATTTCGTTCGAGAAGTCTAAAGTGATGCTAATGAAAGGCAAACTTCATCCCAGTCGTCCTCCCTGGATTAGGGTGGACGAACATAGAATAGTCCCAGTTTTAGTAACTGGGCGTGCTGCTGGATTGGAAGCTTTCTTTTAAGCCCCATATTCAGTGGGTTGCCTCCAGATGTCTCAACTTGAACCAGGAAATAGAAAGAGTAGCCCGTAGTGAATGGGGGTGGAAGACTGATCTGGCCTTGACAGCGTCGCAGCGACGAGAATGTCTGCTGGCGAACGCAGCTGCCATGCAGCTGTACAGCTTGCTCATTTGCGAAGAATGCAGAGCCATTTTGTGCTGTAACAAGGGCCTATGCGACATCATCCACGATCTCCTTACCGGTGGTCGTTGGTGTGTGGCCGCTCGATCTCCTCGTAGAGATAAGGGCCCTTATCTATAAATATAAAAAAGGAGAAATGATTGTCCTTGATGGTGAGGAGCTGTCCGGTCAGACGCCTCCTGCTCTCGCAAAGAAAAAGATCCGAGAGTACGAAATTGGGAAGTGGCAAAGACGCTGGGATGAGGCAGAGACAGAGAATCGCATATGAGTTCTTCCCGAATCTGCATCACAGACTGTCGATTCGATGGCTGGAGCTACCCCAAATCGTAACGCAATATCTCACGGGCCACGGGGAGTTCAATTCTAAGCTCCATGAGCTGGGATTGAAAGATTCCCCGATTTGCGAATGCAGTGTACGGGACACAGTGGATCACGTTCTCTTCCGGTGTCCTCTCCTCGACGAGGCAAGAATCTATATGGAATTCAAGCTGAAAAGGAGGGGAGAGAACTGGCCGGGAGACTGCAAAGAGTTAATGAAAAGTGCTATCAATTTTAAAGACTTTGTTAAGTTTGCTCGTAAAGTAGCGGTAATGCGCCGGACTAGACGGATATATAGTGGTCCGCCTCCACGTGGCCGGGCCTAAGTACTACGTAAACAAGGCTAAGTGACCATAGGCACCAGTTTTAGCGCTATGAGCTAGGTACGGTGGGTTGGAGTATGCTCTATTTTGAATTTTTGTTAATCAGTTTTGGTGGAATATACATTTCTTTCATAGCCTATTTCATGCAGTCCCCGGTCTAAGAACAGTATCATATCCGGGATTGACATCAACAAGTAGCATCCACCACGTTATACCGTGCACTCTCTTATTTTTTCCTGCATTTGCCTCAGAGCTTAAAATTTGATCCATGGTGCCTCTCTTTCCTTCTTCGTAATCTCTCCGAGGCTTCTTTCTATGTAGGGGAGATATAAAAGGAGGGCATTGCTTTGAAGTTGCCGTCAACAGAAAGTTTTTCGTATTTAGATGACCTCAAAACATATAGATCCGGTAAAAAAAAGCTCTTACTAGGATTAAGAGGAAGTAAGTCACCCCCAAAATTTATGGAAGTTCTTTTAGCTTACCTCTGGCCACAATACATGATTTTTAACGCCTCCAGGTGTTGTTGGGGGAAGAACACTAGGATTTACATCGTTTAATCTTTCCCGTAAAACTGCTTCCTCTTCGATTCTTTCTAATCCGGTTTCAACAGCATCATAAAATTCTTCTTCACCTAAGGTACTATGTGGTCCTTCCTGTTATAACAAAAAATTTTCATTTATATGTTCAAAATTGTTGGACGAGAGTCGTGGAAGCCTATATTCTACTTGTTGCCTAAAAGCTGATATGGAATTGAACTGATATATTGTTACCGGCAAAAATATGAATCTCAGGTATTGTATAGAATGACTAGGCATTTCATACATTACCTAGCTATTTTAGGCAAATTAAGAAATATTCTTTTTATTTCATACTTGGGCAAGGTATTCCTATACATACTTGTCCTAACATAAACATAAATATAGAGGTGGTGATTGGGGAGGGGGGTAAAAGTACCAACCTACTAATCTTAGCAGGTAAAGAAGTGATGATTGTATTAAGGTCCAGTAGAGAGCGCTCTAAAAATACTGAACCAAAATAATTTTTTTTTACGATTCTATCTATGCAGTAAACATTCCAAGTTTAAAGAAAATCGTTGTAACCATTTTCGAGTAAAGAGGGAAGGGATTAGCTCAAGCAACGCGTAGGTCCCGGGTTCAGTCCAGAGGAGCCTCTTACAGCTCACTCTGTCCGGTTATGGGCAGTGTTGTCTGCAACGAGATAACGGCAGTACACTGAAAAGGCTCCAAACTTTGAGTTAGCTATATGGGCTCAACAGGGGTTTTGGGATAGCATAGGGCTTGGCCCCTCCCCAGAGACAATTAAAAAAAAAAAAAAATTGGAGAAAATTTCATAAACATCAAAAATCTGTAAAGATGCACTTCCGGTTAACCAATTTTCTTCAAAATTTTGGAATTCATCAATGCTTCCGGTGTATTAATATTATGTAGGGCGGTAAAAACCATTATTACATTGAACTGGCTACTTTAGAGGAAAGCATCCTTCCCCCCCCCCCCCAGAAACCCCCCAACAAATTCAATTTTCCTGAGAAAATGGTTCAAAAAAAGTGACAGGTGTTTATGTGTGTATAGATAGTTTATAAGAAATTAACAGAAAATCGTAGGAGTTGTTTTCGAGAAAATCATGGCCGGTGGTAGTGGACTTCCTGCGAATTTTCATTTTTGAGGTATTAGGGAAATTTTGAAGTCGGTGTTCATTTATTTTTAAAAATGTTAGTTATTTACAAAGGTAAATAAAAAAATAAAAAATGGAAGAAATAGTTGAACCTATCAGGGATTTATTGGGAGTCAAATCCCTAAAATAATAGAAATGTTGTAAAAAACAAAGAGCGTGCAGTAAACTTACCTCTTGATCTGGTCCAGTAATTGGTGCACTCTTAATCCTCAATGAATCTATATGTTTTTCTAATTTTATAACTCGATTACGTTCTTTTTCCAATCTTTTACGCCATAAATCTTCTCTTTTACGCATTATATCAATACATTGGGATAATCCTGTCAACACAGCACCGGATGTCACTTTGAATGTCATCGCTTCTCCTTTGAAATCGTGTACATTTAAGGTTTCTTTAGTCTTCGGAGCTTCTAATTTAACCCAGTTACCGAGAAAAAAATTAAAAGTTAATTTTGTTTTTGTTTTAAAAAAAAACAAAATAAATATTTTAAAAAATTTTTGAGCGCGAAGCAAAGCGTCAAAAAACGATTTTTTTAATGAAAAGTTGGGACACGTTGCTTTAAAGCATTAAAGCAACGGGAATTAAAGCAACGGGAGACTTTCCCCATAGTTGGGGATGAAAAAAGTTAAGGACTCATTACAGCAGGGTGGAAACCAGAAAAAAAAAAGATGTACTGGCACTGCATCCTTTCAAGGAATAGGAGATTTTCCATGATAGCCTGCTTCTTTTTGTAGTCATCGACCGGGTTTTCGGATGTTTTTTTGTCCAAAAACAGTGTGAATATCATAGATTTGTACAAAAGCAAATTTAGTGGATACATTGTTTTAACAAAAAAAAAAAACAATCCTGATTATGGGCAAACGCCCCCAGAAATCGGTCGATGACCAGGCTATCATAGAAAATGTCACTGCGGAACCAATCACAACAAATAGGATTAATGGCAAGGTATTCACTCCTTAAAAAATTTCTCACAAAGCTGGAGAAAAAAAACCCTATGGCGCAACAGCCCATGAAGGGCCAAGGCTTGCCAGACGGCGATTTGAATGGGGAGGGGGCGTATGGTAAGCACGCCGCAGTTCCCACACCGTTTAGTTCCGGCCTTCGCTACCTAGGGCGCTACTAACTGTAGCTTCCTCACTTTTTATCACGATTCTGGGTCAACACCCGACTTTGCCCTCTCACGGGAATCGAACCCTGAATTCTCGCACAAAAGGCGAATGCACTAGTCACTAGACCAACGTGTGAGGACACAAAGGTTGAGTTAAACAAGAAGAAAATGGAAAGATGGAAAAATTGTGGAACACAATTTTTGGGTTAGGGGATTTTTATAAGTGGAAAATCTTTACGAAAAATATGTGAGGTGATAATTGGGGGGGGAATCATAGGCAGGCCCTGCACCGGAGGTGGTGCCCTAAATTCCCCCCAAACTTACTTAGTGAATGGGCAAAAAAAAAAAATTGTAGGAGCCAAAGGAGGCCGGTGCCTCAAGTTTTTCCTAACCACTTTTCTTAATGACTGGGCAAAAAATTATAGTAGGGGTCTACGCCTCCACATATTTTCGTTAAGGAAAAACGTGACATTAGCCCTTAACCCATTAAAAACAATCTATAGTCATTGGCGCCCGGAGCCTTCTCAGTGCACTGCCAGGCCTCTGCACAGTGTTCTCTCGCTACAGAAAGAAAGGTAGATCCAGCTCTGTCCCAATAATGAGTAAAGTTCCAGAGCCCTATCGGTAATCCCGCCTACAGATAAAACAAAGATGGGGAAAAGACAAAAAAGGTAGGGGAGATAAGATTAACAACTCACGACTGCCTCAAAAATGTGCTGGAGTTTGAACTTCTTCCTTACCCTGCTTATATTCTCACTCTATCGGACTGGACTACCTACCTACTTATTCCAGGTCTATGGCTCATTTTTTTCCGGGGTAAAAATTTTACTATAGAAGAGGAGGAGGAGATGAAAGCAGCTTGTATTGTGAATACTTTGCCTGCAAAAGAAACTTTTATGGTACCAAAGAGGAATTGAATTACTGGCACAAAAATGGGAGTTGAAGTGATAATAAAAATAGATTATTGTTGTTGTGGTTGGTTCCGCATAGCTGGAAAGCATCAGAGATATTTTCAGCATCAGAGTGTGTAAACTCAAATTTGCTCTGTGCAAGTCTGTGTTATCACACTGTTTGACAAACGCATCCTGAAGATGGGCGAACGTCCGAAACCGGTCGATGACCACAAAAAGAAGCAGGCTATCACGGAAAATATCTCTGATACAATGGATTATACTTTGAACCATAAACTGGTAAGTTCTTATTATTATTATTAAAAATCATGGGCCCTATCGGCATGGGACCTAAGCTTTGGCTTTAATCCCCCCAATTCATCTCCCAACCCCCAGTAATATCCTAAAATATCCTTTAGTTCCACAAAGCCCTCCCAGGCTTTCCCGTGAGAGTTGAAACTTTCCCAGAAATCTTCTAGTACCAGCAAAACGGGACGGACACTGTTATAAATAGCGAGGCCCAAAATGGGCCGAATTTTTTACTTAAGACCAATGCAATGATGCTTCCAGATCTTTCCCAGTATATCCCCAGTAAAATTCTTCGGCCTTCCTTAATTTAATTTGAAAATAAGTTATTGCAGTATTTTATATGATAATTCTTGATTATCTTACAATTTACATACCAAGTGATGGATTGTCGATGCAGCTGTCAAAAAATTTTTGCAACGTATCCATATGTGAACAAAGTATGTCTCTGTATGTTTCCATTTCTGCTAATTTTTCCTGCAAACCTGTTAGAAGTACAGTTTTGATCCTTTAATCAGAAAATATAGTAACCGAAGATTCTAGATTTTTTTGTGGCATTTCCAAGTTCTATTTAAACCTTTTCCAAACCTATTCAAGCACGGGACCCTGTAACGTAATCTGTACTACGCTGGGATCACCAGGATTCTATCATCAAAAGATACCAATCAATTTCAAATTCTAGCATCAGAAAAGCTTCAAGTTGTAATGTTTACAAACGTGTAGATGGGCTTGCCATTTATAAGAAAAAAAAAGGGGGGGAAGAGGTTATTATTTATCTGTGGAGAGGGACCAAACCCAACGATAACAAAAGCCCCACTAGGCCCCCATATAGGTACCCCAAAAACAAAAAAAAACAACAAACCGGGTCTAGAACAAACATCCAAACCCGAGTTTAATCCACCTAAGATTCCACCGAATAAATCGGACAATAACCTTAAGGGGAAATAGCCTAAGCTCTTCCCACAGACATCCTGTTCCGACCAAAGGTCCCTGAAACTATCTAATTTCCTCCCAACCCAGGCAATCAGTCGTAAGATGAATGGGTGGTTCCTCCTCTGTCTCACAGACTCTCCCGGCATGAGCCCCATTACGTAGAGATGTCACCTTAAACCACAATATCCAGTAAGGATCCAACCAGATGCCTGAGAGAGCTCCGTGAAAGACACAGCAACATCTCACTAATAGCCCTGTCCGGACCCCCGATGAACATTTTGGACTGCCGACAACCAACTATGCTCATCCATAAGGATGAATGCTGTGAAGCTGTCCATGAATAGAAGATGATTTGGGTATAACTTGGGGGCCAATGCCCTCTACCACACAAAGGCAATATTTCTTGGTGAATGGACCACTGTTATCCAGACTGAGGTTTATGCTATTGTTTGTTGTATTTTGGATGAGAGGGTATATAAAACACTAACTTAAAATGTGTTTGTATCTGTTCGGACAGTCAACCTGCTGTGGGGAAGGTGCTGAGTTCATATGTCTTCATTTACAAGTTGGTACTGGAATGTTCTAGAAGACTGGAAGAGTTTTCTTCCTTGAAGTCTGGGTACCAAGGAAATATGGGAAAATGAGGAGGTGAATAGGTTTGCCAAATTAGGCGCTTCTCTCCTTTTCATTGGTCCCCAGAAGCCTGCGGTTGGTGGGTCTTTCATGGACCTCTCTCTAGCGGGAAGGGCGAGCCTCATTCCACTGTGACCTACTATAAGAGGTCTATTGTGGATCCCCTAAAATTATAGCAAATCCCTCAGCTTCGCCCTTTTAATCAGGCCTAGCAAGCTGAGAGCGGATCCATCATGAAGCTCATGGCTTCGGGATTGCCTGTCCCCCAGTTGAAGAAACCTGTCCTCGCCAGGCCGGCACACTTACAAAGCATGTGTGCCGGGGTTTCCTTCTCAGTCTTGCAGAATCGGCATAACGCGTTATCTGCAAGTAACAAGTGGTGCCTATTCGGCCTACAATGCCCTGTTAGTAGAACCATTATTAGCCTGATATCCCTTCGGCTATGACTCAGTAGATCCCTGGTAAATTTAGACAAATGTCTCTTGATAAAGAATGTTGCCTGCCTCTGTCTTGGTGTTCTCTCCTCGGTTAGGTAGTTGGAGCCCATACTTGTGTATTGTGGATTTAAGGAAAGACACCTCCAAGTATCCATGCTAGAGGCCGTTTGAAAAGTTTATGAGATACAATAAGAAAACATCCATCCATCCATATGACTTTTAAGGTTAAGGTCCGATTTGTTCGAACTGCGGTGGTATATCTTACGTGGGTTAGGAGCTGTTATTGTTTTCCTTTTGGATAGCATGGTGTTTGGTCTCCTACCACAGACAACTAATAATTAATATAACCGTCCTCCCCCAAACCGACTTAACCAAAGAAATGCATTGCGACCTGAAAGATCTATTAACGCCTCCTGGAACTTTCTCAGTGCACGGCCAGCATCTGAGCAGTGTTCCCCAGCTACAGACAACACTGCTTCCATCACCGGGCTGAAGTGACTCCTAGGAAGGGAAAATCTAAAAGCAGCACTGCTGGCTTCAAACCTAGGAGACCTCCACGTGAGAGATCCAAGCTGAAATTTTCGTCTTTTTAAGTTGTACTCAATAATTCAAGAATAAAAGGGCATAACGGGCAAAAAGAATTACGATATGTTCACTGATAGTCAGGCCTGCTGTAAAAGCTTTAGAAGTTGAATTCCAGATCAGGTCGAGAATTATTGAAAAATGCCCCGGGCATAAGGGCCGGCAGAGTTGACAAAAGAAGGACCCCACATAACTGCCCATTAGTCCTGGAGTGCCTTTTTTTCTGCGGCGTCTCTTAAAAAACCGCTTATCAAGTTTGAGTTGGCCAGCCCAACTAAAGATTGTAACGTTGCGATTTAAACTGGAATAAGAGAAACTCAAGTGAGTTTTAAATATGTTTTTTTGGAAAAGGTTTGTAAAATGAATTTTGGAAGCCATAGATACTACTTCCAGCGTCAGATCTGTGATATGGGTCATTTAGACCAAAAGTAGCAGATTGGACGATTTTTTTTTTTTTTAATTTAAGGCGCGTCAACATCTATGGTCATTTGCGCACAGAGCCGCTTTCTCAGTTGCACTGCCGGCCTCTGGACAATGTTTTCTCGTTACAGACAACACTGTCCATCACCGTGAACAATGATCTGTAGAGGCTCCTAGGTTAGAGAAAATCTAAGGGCAGCACAGCTGGATTTGAACTTGAGATCTCCGCGTTGCTAGTCCAGCGCGCTACCACTGAGCTAATCCCCTTCCATTGCACGATTTGTGTTAAATTCTTGTAAAAGCTATTTTACTTCTAAACATTTGAAAATTAAATTAAATTTAATAATTAAACACTAAAAATTTTTACAATCATATATATTTTACCTCGACAACTCTTTAAGCTGGATGCAGATGTGGATGACAATGTGTTAGAAGTAAGCGATACCGTACTACCATGACGCTTAAGACTGCACTGGCTTCCATATCCTGATTCAGCCTACACATCGCAATTAAAAAAGAAAAAAAGAAAAAAAAATTAGATCTAAAAAAAGCACACAAACAAAAAAAAAATCTGGTATGAAACACTCACACAACTTTCTCTTACTACAATTTACATAGTTATATTTGACTAATTCCTTTCAAATATACGGCACAAAATTCCGGCCACTTAAAAAATTACCACTTTAGTATCGATTTGATGTTTTAACCTCCTTGATTAAGAAAATTAAAATTTAAAATTCGAATTTCAAAACGCCCCTCTTAGTGCCGAGGATGTCGCGCACTTATTAAAGACGGCCCCGCTTCATCACATATGCAGCCATTACTATTTGGTGTTCCCTACAAAATTCTGCGAGATGCAGTGCAGCGTTACAGAGAAACAGTCTCATACTCAAGAAGGTCAAGCTCAGAGCGTCCAAAAGGCCAATGAAGTACGGAACGACCGTTTTTTTTTTATTGACACTGACAGTTTTTGTGAAATCGTTCAAATTTCTGAGAGGCCAGCCTCGAAAGAGATTAGAATGAGCAAGGTTTGATGGCTTTTCACCCCCACAAGAGAGGGCCAGAACAAAGCAGGAGGGAGCATCGAATTTTTTCGCCTTGAGTTTGCTCGGCAATACATAAAATTGGTGTATCGAGCAGAGTGGGCAAATGTATTGTTTACTGACAAGTCCCCGATTTGCCTTAAGGGCTCCAGACGGCTGTGAACGAGTGGGGAGGAGAAGAGATGAGAGATTTGCACAATGCAATTTTGTTCTCACTAGGCCTTTCCAACGACGTTCTCTGACAGTTGGGCAGGTATCAGTTTACAAAGACGTACGTAGTTAGTAACCATTTATGGAGGTTGCATGACTGCTGCTCGGTATTTGGCGGATATACTGCAAGTACATGTGTGGTCCCTATCATGCCGCGGAGATAAGTAGGAGTTTGTGCTAATGCACGATAACGCTCGTCCATACACAGCCCACATAGTGTAGGCCTTTTTTAATAACCACAATATTGACTTCCTTAACTAGCCTGCCCATTCCCTTGACTTAAATCCCATAAAGCATCTGTGGGATATGCTTGAAGATCGTCAGAAATCGAAGAGATGGGAGGGTCATTCCTGGGACGCTTCAGGAGCTAGAAAGGGCACTTCAAGACGAATGGGCTCTAATCTCATAAAACGAAATTTCCCGCTTGATTCGGAGCTGTACCGAGTCGCCTGAAAGCTGTGATAAAGCCAAGTATGCGTTCATATTCCGGTATCAGCACCATCCTCACTAAAAATTAGGTAAAATTAAAAAAAAAACAGGTAAATAAAATGTTCCAGATACACTTTTTTTTTAATTAATTACTTTAAATTTCTTATATAATCCTATTTATTTGTTTTATTTTGGAAATCAGTTAACCTATAAAACGTTATAGAACGATAAAAATTATGAAAAAATTGAAAACTATACATAAAAATAGTAAATTTTGCAAGTGGCCGAAATTTCGGAGTTTGCAACTTCGTTATCAACAGTAAAAAATAAATTAAAAAAAATGGGCACCTGAGTTTAAACGTGGTCGTACATCGATTGAAGATCGTCCACGTGGAGGAAAGCCAAAAACTGCACAACTATCGAAGAAAATATCGAGAAGATACACAATATGGTTCTAGATGATCGACAAATTTAAAGGTATATGAGGTAGCTAAGGCTGTGTAGGCACCTCAGAAGAAAAAAGTACGGCATATTTTACACGAAGAACTCAGTATGAGAAAGCTTTGTAGCAAGATGGGTGTCGCATTTGCTGATCACAAAACAAATGAGGGGAATCGAGTTGCTCAACAATCTTTGTGGCATTTTAAGAAGAATCCAAACTGAATTTCTACCCAGATTTGTTACGATCGATGAAAAACGTGTGTTCACCACTTTATACCTGAGTCAAAACAACAGTCCAAGCAGTAGTTAGAAGCCGGTGGCCCTGCACCGAAGAAAAAGAAAAAAAAAAAATTTGCTGGAAAGATTATGCCCAGTGTTTTGTTTGGGGGATTCCAAAGGGATACTTTTAAGTGACTACGTGCCAAAGGGTCAAACAAATAATGGGGGAATACTACGCACATTTTCTTGACCAGCTAGATGAAAAAATTACGAGAGAAAAGGCCTGGCTTACAAAAGAAAAAAAGAAATTCTCCTTCACCAGGACATTCTTCCCGTGTGTTACCCCTTTCCTCTTGGTACTGGGGGGTAGTTTAAGGACCGTACCTATCCTCTCGGGTTTACCAGTCCTCCTGTTGCAAGCAACGGGGTCGTTTAACAAGAGGGGATGTCTCCACCATGGAGAGACAGTGCAATACCTCGCCATGGCAGATGTAGATGTGCCGAACCCAGGCACTCCCCCGGTTGAGATACCCTCAAACAGCGCGCAAAGTGATCCCCAGTGTGGTCACACTCCACTCCCAGAAGCTAGGGAAGGCGCTCCTAGCTGGCTCTGGTAAAGCGCGGACACCCAGCAAATGGCTTCCAGCTACGGGCTGGCACGGGGTTTAATTTATATCGCGAGTCTCCTCCCGCTCAAGCCATGACCTTGGTCTTTGGAGTTGTTGGCCACTACGAATCCAACCTCAATTACAAGCAATTGGGCTTGGAAATTAACGCTTGTACTGGTAGTTCAGTATTCAAACTCTAATGAGCTAGCATGACTGATAGCACGCCCGACGGATCTACAGATTCCATCTACTGATTCCTGTCCATTGCCTCAAGGGCACAGGGGTTCAGTAACCCAGGATACTTACAGGCCAACCCTGCAAGAGGAAAGGATCAGGATAGGATTGGTCGGGGTGAGGGAATCCCCAACCTGGAGAGCCAGAGGCTGATTGATTGCACCCCGAAGGGTGGGCGATGGTAACGCCACATACCCACGTCCTTCTTTCACCAGGATAAAAAAAATTCAAAATTATAACACGCTCCAGGCCACCGCGCATAGCGCCAAAACCGGTGCCTAAAGTCACTTAGCCTTACCTACATTGTAGGCAAGTTACCACCCCTGCCACTTAGAGGCGGACCTCTACATATCCGTCTAGTCCGGCGCATTACCACTACTTCGCGAGCAAACTCAACCAAGTCTTTACAATTTTTAGCACTTTTCATTAACTCTTTGCAGTCTCCCGACCAGTTCTCTCCCCTCCTTTTCAGCTTGAATTCCATATAGATTCTTGTCACGTCGAGGAGAGGACACCGGAAGAGAGCGTGATGCACTGTGTCCTGTTCACCGCATTCGCAATTTGGGGAATCTTTCAGTCACAGCTCATGGAGCATAGAATTGAACTCTCCGTGGCCAGTGAAATAATGCGTTCCGGTTTGGGATAGCTGCAGCCATCGAATCGACAGTCTGTGGTGCAAATTCGGGAAGAACTCATCGTGGTTCTCCCTTTCTCTGCTTCATCCGAGCGTCTTTGCCACTTCCCAATCTCGACTCTCGGATCTTTTTTTTGAAAGAGCAGAAGGCGTCAAACAGGACAGTTCCTCACCATCAGGACAATCATTTCGCCTTTTTTATACTTATAGGTAAGGGCCTTCATCTCTACGAGGAGATCAAGCAGCAACACACCAGTCACCACCAGTAAGGAGACCGTGGGTGATGTCGCATAGGCCCTTGTTACAGATAACAAAATGGCTCTTTGCATTCGCAATAGAGTGCCGCTGTAAGATTGCATGTCCAGCTTGTCAGCCCAACAAGCAGCTGCGTACGTTGCAACATTCTCTATTACGCCCCTATAGATGGTTAAGGCCACACCAGTCTTCAGCCCCCACTTACCACGGGCTACTCTTTTTATTCCCTGGTACAAGTTGAGACAACTGGAGGCAACCCACTGAAAATGGGGCTTAAAAGAAAGCTTCCAATCCAGCAGCAAGCAAGGTACTGAAACTGGGTCACGTGGACTATTGTGTGATCGTCCATCCTAATCCAGGTGTGAGGACGACTGGGATGAAGCTTGCCTTTCAATAGCATCCTTTAGACTTCTCGAACGAAATCTGCAGCTTCTTCCCCTGTCACCAATTCTTTATTCGGGTCACTACAGCGCTAGCTCGCTCCTCTAACTCCCGACGAGAATCACCATGGACAACTATCGCAAGGTCATCAATTTCACCAGGACATATGTATCCGCCCACAAAGGCGCTTTTGGCAATGGGAAAAATTGAGGGATTTGAAATATGAATGATTGGAACATCCTCCCCTATTCGCCAGATTTGACTTTCACTGACTTTCATCTAGTCCTCAAACCTTAAGTAAATTTGTGGCTGGAAAACTTTTTGGTCAAATGAAGAAGAGGTGACAGCAGCGATAAATGGGATATTTTGAAAACCTTCCAGACAGAATCCGCCCTTCAGGGACGGGAATCCAGTTATTGGAGAAACATTGGACAAAGTGTACTGAACTAAAGGGTGAAAAATAAATGCATTTTTAAAATTCAAAAACCTCGTTTTCACGACTAAGCCGGGAACTTTTCATCTTGCCCGGAGAAAGCATAATTTCTAAAAAATTTGCCAAATTACTTACGGTAGTAAGAGAACAAAAAAAAAATAATAAGAATCTAGAAAAAAATGAAAATAAATAAAAAAGATTAAAAAAAAGGAATCTGTAAAAAGATAAGCAAATCTTACCTTGTCAGATAGCGGGGTAACAATAGCCGTTAAACATGTCGTGACATGTCGCTTATTTCATCATAAAACTTCATTAAATTCTATGTAAATTTATTTTACTTCAAACACTGATGCTCAAAATTAAATACATAAGCACTGGATATACAATTATTTATTTCAAAATAAATAAATCAATAAACTATACAAAATTCTTTAAGCAAAAACTAAAAGGGTTTTTAAAAATTGGAGAATTTGTGGGGGGGGGCGGGGGTCAAAATTGTACCATAAATTTGCAAATTAAAAAAATAAATAAAATTAAAAATAACTAGCAGGATGCTGTAAAGAATCACACAGATCAGAAAGTGATTATGCCGTTCAAGACATCCTGATAATGGATGAACACTTCCCCCCCAGATTTATCGTGATTGATCACAAAATGTAGGAGGCATGAAGGGAAATAGTTTCGGTGTGTCATCAACACTCACTCGGCCTTAAAACAAAAACAATCCAAAAAGCCTTCTCCACCCCTCCACCTACACGCAATCAACCGGCGGCACCAAGCATTCTCCTTGAGAATCGTTTTTTTTTTATTTTGTCTGTGGGTAAGGACCAAACTCTACGCTATCCAAAGCCCCATATAGCTACCCCAAGAAAAACAACAACAAACCGGGTCTAATCTATTTAAGATTCACCGCAGTCCAAATAAATCAGACAATAACCTTAGGGGGAAATAGCCTAAGCACTTCTCACAGACATCCTGTTCCATCCAAAGGTCCTAAACCTAATTTCATCACAACCCAAACAAATCTGTCATAAGATGGATGGGTGTTTCCTCGACTGTCTCACAGACTCTACAAAATGAATCTGGCATGAGCTCCATTACATCTGAGACGTCTCCTTAAACCACAATGTCCAGTAAGGGATCCAAGCAGATGCCTGAGAGAGTTCCGTGAAAGACACAGCAACGTCTCACTAAATATACCTGTCCGGACCCCCCCCCCCGATGTGCATTTTTGGACTGCCGAAACCAAGTTCTAAGCTCATCCTTAAGGATGAATGCTGTGAAGCTGTTGTCCATGACTGGAAGCCTGACAGACATGTGCCAGAAGACACGCTAACAGCAGGCTCGGGGACCAATGAAAGGGAGGGAGAAAGGCGCCTAATTTGGCAAACCTATCCCCACCTCCTCATTCCAAAAAAATTCCCTGTGACAGACAAAAAATTCCAAATTTAAGCACATTCCAGGCCACCGTACCTAGCGCATAGTGCCAAAACCGGTACCAATATAGTAGGCAAGTTACCATCCTTGCCACGTGGAGGCGGACCTCTACATATCCGTCTAATCCGGCGCATTACGGCTACTTCGCGAGCAAACTCAACAGTCTTTAAAGTTTATAGCACTTTTCATCAACTCTTTACAATCTCCCGGCCAGTTTTCTCTCCCCTCCTTTTCAACTTGAATTCCATATGGATTCTTGCCTCGTCGAGGAGAGGGCACCGGAAGAGAACGTGATGCTCTGTGTCCCGTTCACCGCATTCTCAATTCGGGGAATCTTTCAGTCCCAGCTCATGGGGCTTAGAACTGAACTCCTCGTGACCCGTGAAATATTGCGTTACGGTTTAGGATAGCTCCAGCAATCGAATCGACAGTCCGTGATGCAAGTTTGGGAAGATCTCATATGTGGTTCTCCCTTTCTCTGCTTCATCCGAGCGTCTTTGCCACTTCCCAATCTCGTACTCTCGGATCTTTTTCTTCGCAAGAGCAGGAGGCGACTGACTGGACAGTTCCTCACCATCAAGAAGCCCTGTGACAGATAGGGCTTTGAAGACGAAGATTAACTTGAGAGTGGTTAGACCTCCCTAGATATGTGTATGAACCTAGTTATAGTCTATTTTGGGTATGCCACCTTATTTGGCGCACCTGTCAAGCCTGCTGTTGATGTGTCTAATTTTCTTCTCTTAAACTCCTACACACATAAATTACCTATAAATTTTATTTTTATTTTTTAATTTTAAGGCACGTCAACATCTATGGTCATTAGCGCCCGGAACCTTCTCAGTGCACTGCCGGCCTTCGGACAGTGTTCTCTCGTTAGAGAAGTGGAGCCTGTAGAGGCTCCTAAGAAGAAAAAAAAATCTAAAGGCAGCACTAGACTCGAACCTTGGACCTCCGAATAGGAATCCAACGCGCTAAACACTTATCTAATCCCTCCCCTAGGCATTTTTATTTGAAAGATTTCTAAAAAGAACAAAAAAAAATTAATTTTTAGATAATTTTGCAGAATTTTTGGCATTAAATATAAAATGCCAAAAATGCCATTGGATTGGTTCAATGCATATTAATGCGCTCTTGTGGGCTATACAATGTAAATCACTACTCTTCCTGTACTGCCTGAGTTGATAGGATGGTACATGTCTCCTACCCACCACTATCTTAGGGATAAATGACTTATTTACAAAAACTTTAATTTACATACCACGCAAACAGACACACATATATATATAATATATATATGTATATACAATATTTACAAGGATATTGTGCCTACATTACTGATTTCTCTTGTACTGCTATTAATAAAAGAAAGAATTTGAAACGTATTAAATTCTTTATAAATTGTGTTTTCAATGGAGATACATCTTTTGAGATCCCTTGAGTCCGAAAAAGTGTGAGTGTGTGTATGTGTGTGTGTGTGCAGTCACGATAACTCAAAAAAAATAGCAGAAAATTCAAACTTTCAGCAAGGGGACCTGGCAATAAGGTTTTTTTTTTTGACAAAGACGGTCAAAACGGAAGTATACCATTTTTAAGGAATGAACTTTTTTCCGATTTCTGTTTTTTTTTTTTTTTTTTTTTTTTGAGATTTTCTCAGGGGATTATTATTATTATTATTTGTCTGTGGGGAGGAAACAAGCCCTACACTATCCAAAGCCACACTGGGCCCCTAGAAAAACAACAACAAACCGGGCCTAGAACAAATACCCAGACCCGGTCTAATCCATCTAAGATTCACCGCAGTCCGAACTAATCGGACAATAACCTTAAGAGGAAATAGCCTAAGCTCTTCGACAGACATTCTGTACCGACCAAAGGTCTTGAACCTAATTTTCTCACAACCCAAGCAATCGGTCATAAGATGGATGGGTGTCTCACACCTACAAAACTGTCTCACAGACCCTACAAAATGGATCCGGCATGAGCCCCCATTACGTACAGATGTCTCCTTAAACTACAATGTTCAGTAAGGGGTCCAACCAGATGCCTACGAGAGCGCCATGAAAGACAAAGCAACGTCTCACTAATAGCCTGGTCCGGACCCCCGATGAGCATCTTGAACTGCCGACAACCAACTGTGCTCATCCATAAGGATGAATGCTGTGAAGCTGGTCCATGGCTGGAAGCCTGAAGGATGAATGCTGTGAAGCTCGTCCATGACTGGAAGCCTGACAGACATGTGCCAGAAAACACGCCAACAGCAGGCTCGGGACCAATGAAAGGGAGAGAGGCACCTAATTTGGCAAAACTATCCAACCTCCTCATTCCCAAAAATTCCCATGTGACCTGGTACCCAGACTAGGAAGCTCATCCTTCAGAGAAGAACGCTCTTCCAGTAGCACATTCTAGGACCAACTGGAAGTGAAGATAAATGAACTCAGCGCCTTCAGCGCAGCTTGGCTGTCCGAGCAGATACAAACACTTTGAAAGTTAGTGTTACATACCCTCTCATCCAAGATACAACAAAGAATTGCATAACCTTCAGTCTGGAAGACTGTGGTCCATTCACTAAGAGATAGTGCTAAATGATCCCCGGTCTCAAAATAGACCACAACTCCAGACCTACCATCCATTCTGGAACCGTCCTTGTAACACCGGAGGTAATTATCAGGTATCACACCAGACAGACCCAATCTTGACCAATCTTCCCCAGATGGTAACCTAACTCTGTAAGAATGGTCGAAAACTTCTCAGGGAAAAAATGGCTCCAACGACGTTTTGTAAACTTGGATTATTATAAATGTAAATTTCCTACCAAAACATAATTTAAGTAAAATATCTCCCTACTTGTTTGATGTTTCCATTATTTAAAAGGAACATTATGCCTTTTTAAAAGTGAAAAACAACACGAGGCAATACCCAGGTATCGAAAAATCCCTTCTAGAATCTAGTTAGGTCTTAACATAAAGCACTTTCAAGAACCAGTGTATAAATTAAATTTGCTTTGTTTAAGTATGTGGGCGAACACTAGAAAACCGATCGACGATCACATAAAGAAGCAGGCTACTCAAAAAAATTCCGGCCACTTTCGAGTTTTTAGTTGCTTTAAATTCGCTTTAGCTTGTCTCTTGACTAGAGAAAATTAAAAAAATTAAAAATTCGAATTTTAAAATGCCCTACAGTGGCGAGGATTTATGCTAGCGTGCTGTATGACTTATTGATGATGGGCGCTCCATTAGATATGCAGCCATTGCTAGCTATTGGTGTTCCCTACCAAACTCTGCGAGATGCAGTGCAGTCTTACAGTGAAATAGGCTCATACTCAAGAAGGCCAGGCTCAGGGCGTCCAAGGGACACACTGAACTGCGGGACGATCGTTTTTTTTTTTTTTTTTTGACAATGACAGTTTTACAAAAATCGTCATCAGAAGCTGTTGAATTAATTCATCGCCTCCAATAATCTCGAGGTGTTCAAATTTTGTGAGAGAACAACTCGAAGGAGATTGGAATGAGCAAGGTTTGATGGCTTTTCGCTTCACAAGAGAGGGCCAGAACAAAACAGGGAGCATCGAATTTCTCGCCTTGAGTTTTCTCGGCAATACAATACTTCGGGCAGTACAACACGGTCTATCGAGCAGTGGGCAAGTGTATTGTGTCCTGACGAGTCCTAGTCCCGATTTGTTTTAAGGGCTCCAGGTCGTCCGTGAACAAGTGTGCAGGAGAAGTGGTGAGAGATTTGCACAAAGCAATTTTGTTCTCACTAGGCCTTTCCAATGAGGCTCTCTGATGGTTTGACCAGGTATCAGTTTATAAAGAACTCCGTACGGAGTTAGTGATCGTCCGAGGAGGTTTCGTGACTGCTGCTGAGTATATGTGTGGTCCTTATCATGAGTTGGTGCTAATGCACGATAACGCTCGTCAACATACAGCCCACATAGTGCAAGCCTTTCTTAATAACCATAATATTGACTTCCTAAACTAGTCTGCCCGTTCCGTTTACTTAAATCCCATAAAGCATCTGTAGGATATGCTTGGTAGTCGGATAAGAGATCGAAGAGTCCTTCCTGGGACGCTTTAGGAGCTAGAAAGGGCTGTAATCTCACAAAACGAACTTTCCCACTTGATTCAGAGCTGTGCCAAGATGTCTAGAAGCTGGCATAAAGACAAGAGGAGGTAATACTCCGGTATTAGCACCACCCCACTATTCAGATTCATTTTTTTTTTTTTTAATTAATTCAAATTTATTACAAGAGAAATTTAGAAAAATGAAGTATGGAGAGTGGATTTTTCTGTTCATGGTCTATGGTTTAGGGGGGGCTTTGGGAACAATACGAAAAGTAATCCGAGTGTTTTTAGACGAAGTCTCGGCATTGACCTATGATGATATAAATAAATAAATAAATATGTGCAATACCTTGAAAGCTTCCAAGATGTCGACCCAGTGCTGACGATCTTCGGGACTCTCGGCGCGAAGATACCACACACAATCGTTCACTGATACATCGAAACGACATTCATCAAATTCATGTGGCTGAAAAAACAAACCTGATTTGAAAATACAATTTTTTTTTTTTAGAATAATATTACAAATAAAAAGTGATAGGCTTATAACTATGCAATTAGAATACGATTTAGGACAAAAAATTTTATGTATCCAAAACTAGGTATAAAACTTCGTAAACATGTGATGACTTTAAGTTACGTATTTTTGACATTCGTTATAACAGAATACAAAGATTAGGAATTCTGACTTTTTTTTTGATGACGAAGATTCATTAAAATTAAAATGATTAGATTTTTTAATCATGCCTATCTACTTGGGCCAGTATAATGTACTATTTATCAGAGATATTTTCCGTGAGGGCCTGCTTCTTGTTGTGGTCATCGACCGGTTTCGGGCGTTTGCAAACTCTATTCGCCTATAATTGAGGGCCAGGAATGGAGTGTATCAACTAAATTTACTCTGTGCAAGTCTATGTTATCACACTGACAAAAAACATCCTGATGATGGGCTACAAAAAGAAGCAGGCTATTTCGGAAAATATCTCTGATACTTTTCAGCTCTGCGGAACCAACCATAACAATGTAAAACTTAGTTTATAGTATGCCATTAAAGGTCTGTGCTGAAGGAGGACTTGCGTAGAGCTCCTATGTAGCAAGGTTATTATACGTATTTATTTACACGGATAGCCAGGCTGCACTGGAAAAATTCTGGGGTCAAGAGGCATTGACGTGGACTCGCCAGGCACAATAAGAAGGTTCAGCTTGAGATAAGGTGTATAGACATGCAAGGGATTGTGGGTAATGAGGTAGGTGATAAACTGGGCGAATAGTCGTTCTGTGGGTCCATAGAGCCTGCCATTGGCGCTCTGTAGTGCAAGCCTTGAGGCAATGCATAGTAAAAAGAATGATGCTAAAAACTGTGTAAAAATAGCGGCCATGAGTAGGAACCAGATCTATCTGATCATGGTAGATTCAGGAAGCATCTGTACAAGGTGGGAGGCTAATAAGGCTCTGGAACGAAACCCTTGCGCAGAGTTGTTGTGGTGTTGATTGCGCAGAGATGGAAAGTATCACAGATATTTTCCATGATAGCCTGGCTTCTTTTTTGTGGTCATCGACCGGTTTCGAGCAGTTTACCCATCATTAGGATGTTTTTTGTCATACAGTGTAATAACATAGATTTGAGGGAAGGGAATAGCTAAAGTGGTTAGCGTACTGGACTCCCACGCAGAGGACGGACCCGGGTTCGAATCGAGCTGTGCTAACCTTATGATTTATTCTTCCTAGGAGCCTCTACAGCTCACGAGAGAACACTGTTCGAAGACAGGCAGTGCACTGAGAAGGCTCCGGGCGCTAATGACCACAGATGTTGACGCGCCTTAAATTAAATTAAAAATAGATTTGCACAGAGCAAATTGATGTATCAACAAAAAATGCAAATTTATGTTATCACACTGTCTGACAAAAAGCTTCCTTGATGATGGGTGAACGCCCGCAACTGGTTGATGACTACAAAAAGAAGCAGGCTACCATGGAAAATAACTCTGAGGAAACGGCCCCTACCCGCCCGCATTTTTGTTTGCTTAACAATAATCAAAATTACGATACAAAACCTTTGGTTACACTGCGATCTGAGGAGATAATAATGCAAAAAGATCTAGTGGAGAAAGCCCTTAAACTCCTTGGGAGGGAAGAAGAGTTCACGTACTAGAATATCGGCCGTTGGCACAATAAGCGTATGCCGGGACATATCTCACCCAAAGACTTATCCTAATCTAGTTTACAATGAAAAAAAAAAAATGCATCCACACTAGAAACATCCAATTGGTCTAAAAATAATCCAAAATATGAACACAGTATTCGAAAACGGAAAAAAGGAGTTCCTATACGTTATAACAAAAATGACAACAAACTTACAAATTATATTTTCTCAAATATTAACTAAAATTTGATTGCTGCAAAAAAAATTTTTATGTAATATTTCTATATATGTAGTGGATATACAAAATTTAAATAAAATTGTTGCGAGCCATTTTTGTGAAAATCGCAAAAATGGAAAAAAGGCATTCAGTAAAGTGATACTTCCGCTTTACCGATATCTCAAAGAATTTGTTATATATATAAAGAGGTTTTCCCTGATAATTTGTATTTGGGGGGGGGGAGATTTTCTAGGTCACGGTACGACATTCCCTCAACTATTCGTTTTTACTTTCTCTTACTCCTAGTTAGAGGAAGTATTGTAATCGGGTCAAATTTTCGATATCGAATTTTCACCGGAAATATCCATTGAATAAACGAAAAACGAAGCTCAAAAATAGTTCAAAAACGAAAAACCACAGAAAGTTGAAACTTGATATTCCCGTTTGGGTATCACCATGGGATTCGGACAGTACGTTATCGGTCTAAATTCCTCAAACCGGAAGTACTACTTTACTAGTTTTTTTTTTTTTTACTTTTTTCCACTTTTCTCAAAAATGGTTCCGACGTTTTTCTTTAAACTTGGTGTGTCAACTACATATACAAAAGAGCTACAACTTTTATTTGAAACATTTCTCCGGGGAAAATTCATTTAATGGGACATTTTGGGAGAAGGGTGGAGTTTTGTTTTTCTCTAAAGTACTATCATAGTAGATTATACAATTCTATCATCCAAACAAAATTAATTACAAATAAATAGACTTGGCTAAAATTCCGATTTTCAAAAAAATTAGTAAACCGGAAGTGGCTTTTACTGAACTTTTTTTTTCAGTTTTCGAAGAACTCCAACGAATTTCATCAAATTTGGTACACAAACTCTAAAATTTGTCAATTATAATTTTGAAAACTGGAGTAAGAAGAAAGTTGTATGAGTGTTTCACACCAGATTTTTACTTCTTTTTTTTTCAGTTTTGATTCTCACAGCTTAAAACTAAATTCCAAATTTTCAAATATGTCAAATTATAGTTTTAAGTTTCTCAATAAGAAGAAAAAGACGTGTGAAATATTAAAGATCAAATTTATCATTTATTACTTTTATGATCTTGAAAATTAATTGTTAAAAAATTAAGAATAATTCATTTTTTTTTTTTTTTTTACCTTAATTGATGCTTTAAACAAGCTGATAGCACCACGGCAACCAAATCCTTTATCCTCTTGGGATTTATAGTAAGATAATATTCCATCTTTTAAAACAATAAATCTTGTCTGCCATCCATGTATATAATTTGTCCATTTGTTTAATACACCTTGTAATTCGGCCTCATGTAAACCATTATCACTATCCTCGTCTTCTTCACTTAATTGTTCATGTTCACTAGCCATTATCTTAAACAATCACTTAACAAACAAATCGTAAAAAATAAATAAAAATGAAAAATTAACCCCTCAAAATATTTATTAAAAAAAAAAAATTAGATCCGTTAATGATTTATATTATTTATAACCTCCTAAAAACAATTCACTTTTTAATTTAAACAAAAAAATAAATAAATAAATAAAAGAAACATTAATATATGGGTGCGGCCATTTAAGTTATGTTTTACTTTTTTTTACACAAAGGTTTTACTTGAAATGATGTTTGTTCATATTGGTTCTATTTAATTATAATAAATATCGATTTTTATCGATTATCGACTTAAATCAATGTTTTCTAAATATTTCTTCAATAGGTTTTTTTTTTTTTATTAAAATAAGAAATCATAAGACAATAATTCGAATTTATTATTTATTTTTTTCCTTTTTTGTTTTATTAAAAAAAAAACCTATTTAATACGTAATTATATAAAATGAAACATTAGATGTTTGATGTAGGGCTCCCCCCTACCTCTTAAATTCATCACTGATATATTTTTACGTTTATACTTACTGCTATTTGGGGGCGGGCACAGGATAAAATGCTACTAAAAGTCCATATGAAATATCACTAATTTAAATTATATTTAAGATTAAAGATACACGAATTTTTTGAAATTAAGTTTTGCCTTGACAATTGTGTGATTTTAAATTATATTATACTTGACCTTGCCAATAAGGATGTATTGATCTTTTTTTCTGGCAAATAAATAAATAAATAAATAAATAAATAAAATAAATAAAATAAATAAATAAATAAATTACTTCGGTATTTTATTCGTCGTAGCATGCATATTAGTTTCCTGACCGGTTTCGGATTTTCATCCATCGTCAGAGCAAATTCACCAAGTTCGTGTAGAGAGTTCACTTCTGTAGACTCACACTTGGTGGTTCAACACAGTGATGCACCGTAACTTGCTCATCGCATTCACAATTCGGGGAATCTTTCAAAACCCCAACTCATGGAGCTTTGAGTTTAACGCCCCATTGCCCCGTGAAACATTGTGGTTACGGTTTGGGGTAGCTTCAGCCACCGAATCGACAATTCTGTGATGCAAATTCGGGAAGAATTCATATGTAGTTCAATCCTTTATCTGGCTCATCTCAGCGTCTTTACTATTTCCCAATCTCATACACTCGGGTCTAGTTCAGCATTAAGGAAGGAGACATCTCACTGGACAGCTCCTCACTACCATTAAAGACGATTATTTCCACTTTGTTGTTCTCGTGAGTTAGGGCCCTCAATCTCTACAAAGAGATCTAACGGCCATACACTAGCGTTCACCTCAGTAAAGAAACAGTGGAGGATGTTGCATAGGCCCTAGTTACAGATCACAAAATGGCCTCTTTGCTTTCTCGATAGAGGTGCCACTGTACGACTCTGCATGTCAAGCCATTAATAGCCAGGCTATTACCGACTAATAAATTTCCCTCAAGGGACTAAGCCCTTGTGAAGACTATATTTTATTCAAATGTAATTTCAATTTAATAGAGACCGCAGGTTGGCTGAGGCTAACCCTGCCCAACCTGGTAACAGTCGCAACAATTGCGACGATATTTTGCATTCTCTTATAGGTCTCCCTCCCAGACATAATCGAAACTACCCACTTAACAGTTTAAAAAAAAATTGCTTCCACCAAAACAAATCTATACCATCTTATATGATAAAAACTTTTCGAGTATCGCATTACTCACGTAAAACTGATTATACTAAATACTTACTTTAAATTTAAGGATGTCCTTCTAGTCTGGGTACCAGGTCATATTTGGGAATTTTTTGGGAATGAGGAAGGTGGATAGGTTTACCAAATTAGGCACCTCTCCCTTTCTCTCTTTCATTGGTCCCCGAGCCTGCTGTTGGCATGTCTTCTAGCACATGTCTGTCAGGTTTCCAGACCTGGACAACTTCACAGCATTCATCCTTATGGATGAGCACAGTTGGGTGTCGGCAGTTCAAGATGCTCATCGGGGGTCCGGACAGGGCTATTAGTGAGACGTTGCTGTGAGTTTCATGGAGCTCTCTCAGGCATCTGGTTGGACCCTTACTGAACATTGTAGTTTAAGGAGACATCTCTACGTAATGAGGGGCTCATGCCGGATCCATT